>JAVFBW010115268.1:0-15689 GCA_034783835.1 Mopalia ciliata | reverse complement strand
ATGTTCTGTATTTGTGTCCGTTGTCATATAAGTGAAATACCCTTGAGTACGACGTTAAACACCAATCAAACAAACAATTTACACTACACACAGTTTAAACGAGACTCAGACACTGGGTGTAAAATATTTACAGGTACTATGTACTTTCAATGTAGGATAACAGCTTTGTCCCCAAACACAATTACGATGATACAGATTTACTGCTGACTTAATATGAATAAATGGTTCAGTAGACCACTAGTAAAGTATGGACAATAGTAAATGTCCGAGGAGTTTCAATTATTTAAGTATCCAATTACTACCATGTCTATAAACCAGGCGCCTAGATTCGTTGATATCGACTGGCAGCTTATATGGTGTCTACTAAGGTTAGAATTGATGTAACGTTACAACCAGATGTACAGAATAACACAATGTGGTAGGGTTGGTTGGTTGGTTGATTGATTTTGGGCGGCTCCATTCGATAGAATGATGTGCGCCATTAACTATTAACTATATAACTATGCGCATTACTCTTATGTTTTAAAAATACGGCGATGTCAATATCTGTAATACTGTGGACATTATTTGTTGGCATACAAAAAGAAATAATAATAATAAAAATAATAATAAATAATTTTAAAAAAATTTAAAAAAAATAAAAAAACTATTGACAAAATTTGAAAATAAACAGAACAATTCAGTAAACAACCCTAAGGTACTACATAACGTATGTCTACATCAACATCAGTTGAATCTGTGGCATCTTATTAAAAAATTCGCCACTATCTGACATACCTTGTTTCTGTTCGTTTCTGGATTTAGAATAGATTCCAATGAAGGATTACAGATATCAGATTGTCTTAACTCCGTATAGAATATACCTCTGGCAGTATTAAACTTTTGACAGTCAAAAATAAAATGTGAGAGGCTGTCATCTACATTACATACATCACATAATCCTGTTGTTCTTGTGGCAACAGGCATGACCTGGTACGACTTCTAGTGGGGACGTATGACATGAGGTAGAGGGTGATTTACTTCAACCATTGGGTGGGTGCGCAGTAATAGGATTGGAATTACATTATAAAAAAACCCAAGCTTAAATCCTTATCAAACAACGCTGGCATAAATGTGGTCCTACATCTAAGGATCAGCGCGGAGCAAATCTCTTGGGACCTTCAATAGGGATTGTGTATTCTTTTGTCTTGTATGACACATACTGTCTTGTGCTTATCTGGTATTTTTATATTGTTTCATGTAACTGACTGTGTCCCACGTCAACCATTGGTTGGCTGCACTGTAACTATAATTAAATCACATGCATTTGGGTCAGCAAAATAGATATGTTCGCTATGGAAGGTGAATGGATCTATATGTTCTAAAAAAGTAGTACCAAAAAGAAGGACTTTGAAAATAGAATATTTACCTAATTAACGTAATGAAATATATTTTTCTTTGTAGCGAAAAAATTACGTAGACAATGTGCCTTGTAGCGTGCTAGAACGGGATGAAGATTGTTTTATTCTAACACAGCAATACACTTCAGAACTCAACCAAATGGCGAATAAATAAGTCCAGCCGAACCCACCCATAGGGTGACAACATAATAACCGACGTTCTCCGTATATGCGATTTCTTAGCTTGTGATTTTGCAAAACTACTCCCTGATAAATTGTATTTCCGAATTAAGGTTAACATCCCCCTCCCCTTCCCCTTTAAAAAAACAACAAAAAAAAAACCCCACAACAACAGCAACACTGTTTGTGATATTTTCACCGTGAAAGTGTATACAATGACAGAGCAGTGAACGTCACTGTCCCATCTACATGTGGTAGTTATTAATGTTGGTAATGCTGTCATATTGACCTACAGACAGCGAAAAAATAATCTTCTTTAATAATGTTACTTCACATGAAAAAGCCCGCTGCCGTGGCTTAGTGGTAGCGAGTGCGCTTTCTGAACGGAATCGGTTTCGATTTATCGTTCACGGGATCGACTCCGCCTGTCGACCATCAGTTATATGAGCCACAAGTTGTTGTAGCCTCTGCAATCGCGGGGGTGGTTTTACAAGGTTTTCCACTGTAATATGGTTGTGTTCAGTGTGAAGTGTGCAATCCGTCGTCATTTAAGTGACATACCCTTGAGTACGATGTTAAACACAAATCAAACAAACAATCAAATGAAAAATCTTTAACTGAACTACACGTTTATCCGTATTTCTACAGATATCTGTTTATATTCAGGCCGTGTGCACATAATACAGCGAATAAAAATGAGCCAATTAAACGGACCATGTGCTTTAGACATAGCATGGCAAATCTACGAGTGAAAAGGGACTGTATCTCCTTGTCCAGCAGATGAGCATGGTAACGCTAGAAATAAACATGGACTTTTAACTCATGCTGATAACATCACTTTTAAAAGTTCGATTAGGGAGGTGTAGACGTTGATTTTATTGAGTCCTTATATAGTAAACACATTTTGTCTTGTTTTGTTTAGTAGCTCCACTTTCGTATAAATGGAATACTTCCAGAAATGACATTATAAAATACGAGTAAAATTGTAAAATACTGGTGGAATAAAAAAATCTGTTAGTTTTAGGTTAGATTGACTATTCCGTCAACCAAAAAAAATATTATAGTGAAAAACGAAGGGCAATATATATATATATCGCCTGTAGTCACATGTTCTTTCACCAAATATATCAAATTGCATAAACCAATCGTGTGTTGATTACATTTTGATAAAAAAAAAACAAGAGTACACAGTACAATAATGTTTTTTTAGAAATGCATACAGACAACAATACATCATTTATACTCGACATATAGCGTTGTTATTAATATTGACAATGATGTAACGTAACACTGCTTGAAACGATCTGTAAGTCTCTTTCCTGTCAAGAATTAATGAGTTATCGACATTTCCTGCTTAAATATCCGTGATTGAGAAAACAGGTTACCGTATGACAGTATGCAATTCTCGCTTGATTTATCTTATTTATCATATTCCTTTTTAAGGAAGAATGTTTATGGCTTGAACACAATGCACTGCAAGAGGAAAGGGGGGCAGGGGAGGGGGGCAGTACTTTGTGGCACAGAAGGTTTAGATAATTAACGAGTTGACCTACTCATCGTAATTTTTGTATAATCAGGACTCACAGGATCAAGCCCCTTTATCGACCAAGGTTTCTCTGATAATCGCTTGGGTACATTTTACCTTTACCAGGTTTCCAACCAGATTTAAATTAGGACTAGTGGAAAATGGACAATGCATCGTCACATAAGTGAAATACTTTACAGTAGAACGTTAATCCTCAGTCGAGCAAACGGACCAAATATGTTTCCACCGGTTTGAATTAATAATAGCATCGTATTGTTACAGATTAATATTATCCAAATTGTATTGTAGCTGCTTGACAATAACTAAACAATTATACAAACAGTATCCAAGTCAACTTAGATACCTTACTTAGAGTCTGATTAAATTACAGCTTCATGAATTGAAAATGTGTCTATTTTAGGCTGTACATTCCTTCAGCAATGTCTTAGGACTAGGAAACTACAAGAACATAACTCTTCATTGTCTCTCTAAAGATATTTACAACCTATTCATCTTGCTGAATTTTATCGGACACCGTGAGTACAAAGTTGTTTTTATAAGAATGTTAAATAAAAATGTTTGTCCATCACTACTATAATAGGGGAGGACTTAGAAACGCTACTCGATGTCCGTCTGTCTGTATGTCCCTCACAAATGTTTGGGAACAGGCTAACTTGTAAACAATTCACCGATTAACTTCAAACTTAGTTTGTAGCTTCCACTTGTTAAGACGACGGATGGTTTCACCAAATTCTGTTCAACAAAATGGCCATTATTACGTAATTGACAATGTGAGAGAAACAAGGTACGAAGTAAATGAGTGCAGACTGAAACTCCCCAAACGACATGCCCTAATTGGTTTATTTCCCTGTGACATTGTCCTGACCATTCTAGGCATAACAGTTGCTTTTGGCCAATGGATAAAAGCAAGACGATGATGACTTGTATTGCCTATAATTAGTAAGCAAGACATATAGCCATTCTTTATTTATCAATCAGCTGTTTCAGACATCGGATCTTAACATTATATCAAATGAGAAGGTCATATAGGGACTGTAGAATTTGAAACCGTCTTCAGTTTAGGCTCCCGATTATTAAACAGTGTATTAAATTGATACTATAACAACTGAGAAACGACACCAGCTTGATGAATATTTTTTATCAACCTTTTCGCATTTTGTTCATTCAGTGACCGATACTTTTTATCACTTTATAATAAATGTGGGCGGTTGAAGTTTTTGCGTGTTGTCCTAAGCTTTCATAGCAGGAACCGACCGGTTCGTGGTGTCATTCATTGCCTCTTGTAATCACCATATGTTATCCCAGTTTGTTGTCATTGAATTTCTACGTTATCATGTCAGTGAAATAAGCACATCGGTAAACCCAAATCAAACAAAACAAAACAAAAAAGAGACGTTTTACTTATTTAAAAAGGTAGTATCAAGATTTCTGCCCTATCAAGTATTTTTCTCAACCATGTAAACAATTTTGTTACTATTAGGCTACTCATTAAACAATACCAGATATCTGCTTCTGATGACATAACATGTTCAGCGTGCTAATGGGCTTATTATAATTTGTACATAACACTGATGGATCATTATTTTTTAAATAATCATGTAGATGTATAAATTTCGATTAAGGTTGTCAGATTCATTGTAACATCAAGGTGATCACAGCTAAAGAATGAATCCCTTGTATCGGTGGTTAGGGCTTTCTTGTTTATATAAATGGGATATTGGGTTAACATGTTGACGTTTGTAAATCATAATTATTTCTCCTGTGGATGGCAGACAGATAAACAGGGTTGGCATGTCTATCATGTGGGCCATTGTTTCCATGTTAGATTCTGGCTATTTCCAGGTATTCTAACTGCTCTGTAGTATCCTCTACTCTGTGCGGTTTTATGGGTTGCTGCAAATCTATTGACTTCGTTGAGCTGAAGCCAGACAACAATACAAGCAGCACTCAATTTCTGTTCAAATAAATAAAGCTCCCTCAACGGTTTCTTCACAGCGAACACCAGGTCACACCTAACACAACATAAAATAACATAACAACGACAATGAATTCAGATAATGACGACCAGAACATTGTTATCACGAAAGCATGAAGCTGACGGAGTTCCAAATATTCCGTATAATACGATGTTGATGGGGTTTATCTCCAATCTCCGCGAGAACTGACTATACATAAAGGGCTATTTGCTTGTGAGTGGGTGTTGTATCATTTTGTCATTCTCTACTGAGCTTAAGATTATTTCTCACCTTTCACTTTATGGTTTCTTTTAGAGATTTTGTCTATGAAAGAAGTACATGAGTTAATACACCCTCTTATCCATATAAGATAAACATCAAATCTCATGTTTGAGAATCTATTCAAACTAGGAAAGTGTAATCTAAAAATAAAGGGGAGAAAAGCCTAACATATAAAACAAGTTTTCTGCTCTTTTGCATTGAATGATCATCTAGTCTTATCCGTTTTTCTTTAGGCTGTTGTTTTTAGAACCCAAACATGTGTCAGTGGAACTGTTGTCTCTGCCTCATTTCGCACAAAGTTTGTTTATGCCAAGGTCAAAATTGTATTGTTCTCAACTTTGACATAAATATGTTGTACGAAGGTTAAAATTGTGCCAAAAATCAAAATGGCCTCTTGATCCAGCTTTCTGTTTCTCAGGTGCTCTCTGGGCTATTAAGAAACACACAACTTAGCTGATGTGGTGTCTTAGGTTTTGTTGTCCTGTCACTGTTTGTTGTCCATGACATCACTGATAGTTTGTTTCATTTGTTTATGTGAAGGTCAAAATTGTATTGTTCTCAACTTTGACATAAATATGTTGTACGATGGTTAAAATTGAGCCAAAAATCAAATTGGCCTTTGGAAACAGATTTCTGATTCTCAGGTGCTCTCTGAGCTACTGAGCTAGCTGATGCTTGTGGCGTCTTCAATATTAATTTCCTGTCATTGTTTTTTGTCAGTAAAATCGCTGATAGTTTGTTTCGCCCATTGTGACTGGCATTCTATCATATGGTCGATTAGACCTATTTACAGTTTCTATTCGAAATTAAACACACTTATGTTCAAAGTATTCATCATCAGCTTGAGTCTTAAAAATAACACGATATCTGGTCTTGAATGTTTTTCATGCCAGTGAAATGCCACCGAATCAAACAATTTGTATGCAATATTCCCAAATTTTATTTGCCCTTACGTTTCCATCTGTCATTCATTTGAATGCAGCTACCAATATCCCAAAATATATTTGTATATGATTGATCCTTTTTCAGAACTTTCGTATTAATTAAACTTACCGCTATTTAAAAGGCTGGACTCAAGAGGAGCAGAAAGCCGTTATAGGATGGGAATGCCTTTGTATTGTCGTGTGACATTGAGTGACCTGTATTTGTCCGGTGATGTTTTTGATTGTTGCCATTTATGTCAAGGCTGGTTTCCTAAGCATGGCAAACCGTCATGTCAAACAAACAAACAAACATATAAACTCTGGGTTAAATTTATCACCTTTTACGAAATAGTCCTTCAACAAAAGAGAACAAGAGCTCAAGTGAGTCGCAATATACACCCGAAGAAATATTGTCACATGGAATATTAAATCGGGTTTGAATAGAATCCACCAGGCGACAGCATGTCTAGACAAAAAAAACCCACCAAAGTCCCGAGAAGTTTTAAATTAACAAACAGAACCAAAATGTAGACTTTACCACCAGGTGCACCACCTGTAGTAAAATATAGGCCAAAAATAATCTCAAGTGCCACATGGATTGTCACATGGAACAATCATATAAGGTTTGATTCGAATTCCATCAGAAGTTTTTAAGTAAACATACAGAAACTAAATTTAGACCAACAGGTGGCGCCACATGTAGGTTGACACATGTCAACATCAATCCCAAGTGGCGTCTTGTCACATGGAACACTCATACTAAGTTTGATTTGAATTGCAGAAGAAGTTTTCAAATTAATATAGAGAACTAACATTAAGACCTTGACACCCATAGTCCTACAAATGCCAAAACTAATTCCATGTGTCACATGGAACAATCACACTTAGTGAGATTTAAATACTGCAAATCGTTTTCAAGTTAACAAAAGAAACCCAATTTAGACTTTGCCATCAGGTCGCGCTACCTGTAAGTCAACACATGTCAAAATCAATCCCAATTGACGTCTTGTCACATGAAACACTAATATTCCAAAACTAATTCCAACTAACATATTGCTACATGGAACAATCACACTTAATTAGATTTGAATTCCACATGAAGTTTTCAAGTTAACAAGAGAAACATAATTTAGACTTTGCCATCAGGTGGCGTCACCTGTAAGTTAACACATGTCAAAATCAATCCCAAGGGACGTCTTGTCACATGAATCACTAATACTAAGTTTAATTTGAATTGCCCAAGAAATTTTCAAATTGATAAATAAACAGGCGCCACCTGTATGTCAACACACGCCAGAATCAATCCCAAATAATATCTCGTCACATGGAACACTCATACTTAAATTGATTTGAATTCCACAAGAAGTTTTTATGTTAACATACAGAAACTCAATTTAGACTTTGCCACCAGGTGCCGCCACCTGTTAGTCGGCATATGCCAAAATCAAACCCAAGCGACGTCTTGTCACATGGAACAAACATAGTAAGTTTGATTCGAATTCAATAAGCGGTTTCCAAGTTAACGTCGGAAAACCAAAAAGTTGATGGACGGACGGACTGTCTTTGGCCAAGACAGACAGACGGACGGACAGACGAATTGTCTTTTCGCGACGGATTTCTGTTTTTTTTCTAGCTTTGACTTTATGTTAATTGTGTCATCTAATGACATAAAGAGCAGCCGCGCCAGAGGGGAATAGCTTTGACCAAACTTGGTAGCGCCGATCAATCAGACAGTATTCCAACTCTTTTTTCTTATCTGTCTACATTCCCGTTGAATAAATACCGAGCTATTAAATGTTGGTCCAACCAAGTTTAACCCAAGCAATACAAGCTAGATTTATTTTCCACTATTTTAAATTAATGAAACTATATGGCCATTTTGTGGCTGAGCATCTGAAGAGAACGGCCTACACCCACTGAGACAGATGAAACTCGGCTTGTTTGTTTCTTTCTCTGTTTGTTTGATGGGGTTTAGCGACGCACTCAAAGGTATTTCACTTATATGACGACGTACCAGCCCAATGGGTGAAGGAACCACCCTGGACTCCACTGGCAACAAACAAAGACAGGACGGGACAAATACCGGACGGCAGCAACAGGACGCGATAAAGACAGCACAAACAGATCAGCTTCCTGTTCCCCTTTAGCTCTGAGAACACCAGGGCAGCATGAAGCTCCCTCCAACCACACACGAGAAACTCTGATTACACCAGCAGTACCAAATGCTTTCAGATGTCACCATTCCAGCTGACACGTGTTCCTGCAGAAATATATTTGGTCTGTGTCAAACTCAAATGTACCAGACATCAACTATATTTCTGGAGGAAGGATAACATAGTTACACCCTAAGTTCAAGTAAAGAAAATCCTTGTATACCTTGTTTTTATTTTTGCTAAAAAAGGCCAAAAATAATTAGCCAAACAAACAACATTTTTTTATTCAGTTATACCTCAATCGGGAGGCGACCGATATATGTGTACATTATGTCGCATCGCAATTTTTGTTTAATTAGAGCAACGAATTAAAAAGAACAGCAAAGTGTCGTGGAAAGGAACAAAATCCAGTTCATAATGTCAAGTTCTAAACAGATTCAACAAAATCACTGAAATTGTAGAATCTCATGCTAAAAATATATTTGAGATACCTTTTTCGCCGCGCAAAAATAAGGCTGTTGATTGATTGGTGTTTTATGCCTTGCTTGATGGTACTGCGGATGTTTCATTGATAAGACGGTTGTTCCTGTCAACAATAACTGGCACTATAATAACCATAAAATGTGAAGCGTTCTGATAATGTTGAAAAAGTGTTCCTCCATCATTGCTAGATAAAAACAGGTTTGTTTATCGCCAAACAAACTTCCTTTAAACAGAAGGCCAATTTGAGTTTATAGTTCATACAAGAGGGTTTAGACCATGTGTTTTCAGTGCATGCATTAAGGACCAACAATCAATCTACACATCCGCATCTCTGTAGTTTACAAAGCAATTCTTTGTTTCAGTTTAAAAGGCGTCATTTGCCATTCGGCACACCAACGTCTACCAGAAGACCATTTAAATTAGGCGTCTTTCGGAAATAACGTTAACAGAAGCGTGGATTTATCAACGAAGGTCATTCTCCGAGCGACGTTTGCTTCACATGTACAGCCTTTCAGCTTGTTTAGTTCCCGAGGGACATATATTAAATTCTCTTTATCTTTATCCACTAACAACATAGATAATAGTTTTCAAAATTCCAAATTAGGTAATGTGATGTACAAAAGATTAACAAATTAATGCCTCTGAAGAGCTATTCCGGTTTATTACACTGAGGTGCGCCCTTTCTTGTTTCTATCTGATTCCGTTTTGTAACCTCATTCTTCACTAATCCAGCTTCGATGTGCCGTTTAAGGATTTGAGTTCGTCTGTCGACACTTTGGCATATGAGTGAGTCACATGATGTGGCTCCGGCAATCGAGGGGGGAGTTTTTACGAGGTTTCTTCCCGGTTTTCCACCGATATTAGACAAGGAACAGTGTGAAGCGGACAATCCGTGGCCATGAAAGTGAAATACTCTTGCATGAGTTAAACATTAAAATCCAATCAAACAAACAAACATTCTTTACTGCTGTCAGGGGCGGCCATTTGTCTACGTGCATTCAGAGCAACATGCAGTTAATCGGATTGGCGCGGTATTTGTGTTTTGGGTCAGGTGCTTGTCGTGTCTTGTCGCTTTTAATTGCCAGTGGCTTCGGCGATGGTTTTCTTACATACTAGGCTGGCACACCGCCACACCAAAGAAAAAAAAAACCCTTAGTACGACGTTAAATCTTTAACAAACATATCGTTTCTATCATTTAATTTCCATATAATTTAAGGATCATCCTTATTTTTCTAAACATTCTCACTTCATCTCACATGTTGTTCGTTTATCTCAATACGTCTTAAACAGCCTTTTCGTGGTTTACAGTTTGGTTGTATTTTACCATGATACAATTTGCCTTAATCTCACCCTTGGTTGGTCGGACCTTTAACCACGATCTGTTGACATCAGAGTTAAATACATTGACACACTGTACCTTACATAGGTCATGTGTAAGCCTTTTGCTACGACCCTGTTGTTAGCTACATAACTAGTACCACCTTTATTTAAATATATTAATGTTGTAGGTAGATGTCATTTGACAAATATCACCAAGAGCGTGCAGATACAGTTCTTAAATTGTATTTTGTTTACTGAGTACCCCTCCCCCTCAAACGGTTGGGTTGTTAATAGTTCTAGTGTTCGATCATTCTGTGTTCGCAGGTGTTGTTTGCTTTGAAGGTTTGAAAGTATTTGATTATTTTGATTGCAGTTTAACGTCGTACTCAAAGTATTTCACTAATATAACGAGGAATTGTTCCATTCACACTGCTCGTTGGCTAGTTAAAGTGGAAAACCATGAGAAAACCTTGTAAAACCCGCAATTGCCATGGCCATGTCGTGTGACTCAATCATATATAAAACCTGGTGGTCGAAAAGCTTAATAGATCTAGTGAACAGTACATCGAAATGGGATTAGCAAGCAACACGCTAACCACTAAGCGGAGGGCGGGCAGGACGTAGTGAAAGTCGAACATTGGACCGGTAATATTACTCAACGTGGAGCTTTTCTACTGTTTTTTTTATATCAGTGTTGTTATAATATTCTTCTTGTGGCGAAGAGGACATTTGAAACATGTATGTACACGAATTTGTATTAGTCAAATTCCTCAGTAGGGTAGATAGCCAGCCTTATTTTTGAAAGGAATGTGGTAGATAGCTAATTAGGAAACTGGACTTACTGAACAATTAAGGATATGAATGCATTCAGAAAACATCTGATACCTACTCCTTTCATATAATTGTCTGTTCAGTCAATGATCGTCCGGACACCAAAGAATGAATATCCTAGACTTTGGACATTATTTAGCCACCAGTTAACACGATTATTGATAAATCAGATAGACAGCCTTCAGTCGTTACCTTGGCAGTTATAGAGACAGATGTTTTGGATCATACAGCAGGGGTTGAGGAAAATAGAACCACAGGGCAAAATTGAACTAATTGTCCTGAGATGGTACCGACACAAGCCGGTTATCTTCTTACAGGTTTGAATAAAAAAAATTAAAAAATGCTTGCGATTGAACAATAATATCACATGCTGTTACAAGCCGGCTATCAACTTTCACCTTCACAAAAAGAAAGAAAAACTAAATTCTTATATGTGCGATTGAACAATAACTTCACATTTGAATTAATTCAAGTTTCTTTTGATAGGCCAAAGGCATTGTAATAATTCATAGCAATTTAACGAAAAATGCCTTTGATGAATATATCGTTGATAAGTTAAATTTCTCTATAGTATGCAAAGTACAGACTGAAAGACGATACGGACACTTGTGCAAAATGGTGTGGTTAATTTTTCAGTAACTTGCAGATAACAGCAAACAAGACTCGACAGATTTTCAACTTCCGCATTTTTTTTACCCGCAACGTTTCCATGCAGAAATTTGCACCGCTTGCAACTTGAAAATGTTGCAAGTATCTGCACTGAAACGTTGGTGGCAATAAATTTAGAAGTTAAATCCAATACTGTTTTGTTTGTAACGTTGTTATCCGAGCGTTTCAATGCCACTTAAACAAGTTAACTTTCATGTAAACAAAAAGAGGCATTTTATTGGAGCTTGTCTTGGAGCATTTACCTTTTCCAGGAGATAGATAGGTCTCATTCTTGTATTTTTTGTTTCTTGTTCTGCATACCAGCTCCTTAAGTGTGTAACAAGACATTTCCAAAAACATATTATAACGGTTCAAGGTTTCCACGAACCGACCGCTAAAATATGAACACGGTGAAGATTAACCAAATCGAGCTTATAATATATCCATTCAATATTTGAAGGTAACTGAAGAATGTTTTGTAATGTATATATACTAAACAGGGGTTTCTAGGACGTTTGGAATAAGTACTGCTGATGGGAGATCAGTGATATTATAAGTTTCCAATCTATAGGCCTGTAACCAAAGAACTTGCGCTCGAATCCCCGGTGGAGGAAAGCACATTTTCTCTCTTCATGTATTTATTATATAGTGAGGAGTTTGAGACATAGTGCAAGGAGTGATTGGCTGTTCCTTTTCCGGACAAGCCATCAACAGTATTCACCTCCGAGAAATAGTAAAGACGCAAGAGCAAACGAATTTGGCCAATTGAGCGTCACTTATTTTGTGATGTTGTTGTCCAGTATACCTTTCGTTGGATTTTTTTATGATGTCCACATAACTAAAATGACCATTGCGCAAACCAGATCAAAAAATCTTTGCATCGCTTGCAGGTGTCTAAGTTGAAAGTATCGTTTTTGCCACATATAGAGCAATTAACCGTTTGATATGGCTAACAGACCAATCGTACCACTTTCATCTTTCCTTGCCAGAGGATGATAAGAGTTTATGAAGAGAGTTTTATCCGGTCATTCGCTTTGTTGATGGATCTGAAAGTCCATCTTCATCAGGTGGTTCACAGTTGAATGAAGCGTATGGTGCTTTCAAAAGGAATTGAATTTTGTAAGTAAACGATGAAAATGCAACATACTCTATAAATGTTCAAGTCATTGATCTGGATTGAGAAAACGGCTCTACGTAAACAACATCAATCCGAACCATAACGAATGGCAATTGCAATCCTAAATTTGGAAAGCGAAGCACTCTCAATTGTATCTTTCGATAAAATGAAAGATATCGAGTCTACAATGCGTGGAAGTCCTTTTCGAAATGTCAACACTTATCAATAATGTCATGGCGTCCACTAATATACTTACTTCACTCCTATGGCGACGGATTGTCCATATGTCACTGTTCCTGGATTCACCACGGATGAAAGAGAAGAGAGAGAAAAAAAGAACAAGACACGCCTGTGATTGCCGAAGCCACACCTTGTGATTCACTTAAAAACTGTTCGGCCGACAGACGTACTGCAACCCATGAGCTGTACACCGAAGTAGGATTAGAAGGCCAACTCGCCAAGCCGCTGTATAAGGTCAGGACTAACAAGCACAGAAACACGGGCAAATCAAGCCTGGTTGACCCATTGATTGATTGATTAATTCACTGATGTTTGAAGACCACCTGATCCGTATGTTGTTAACGTTGATAACATAAATAGTCATCTGCTGTCTGTAGCTGTCAAAAAGGTGATATGGCCGACTGAACTATGCAATCCATTTTAAAGTACTTTACACAAATCTTGTTCCAATAAGCAGCGATCTAGTTAATATTTACCTCTCAGTCACCTATCACGATAACGATTGGCGGAAGTCTTTATTTACATTTAGAGGTTCTAGCTGTGGTTGTTTGTCTGTTAAAGGCCGTGCAGCCTACGGCCTGTACTATGCCCTTGTTTGAAGGGAGAAATAATTTGTAATAAAAGTGAGATCGAAGCTGACTCGAGTGTAGTCACATGGACACAGCGATAACATGTTTTTAGTTTTGGAAAAATACTTTTCGGCCATTATTATGGAAATACGCTGCTTGAAAAAAATAATGACCTGGCCTGAGACCGATTTTCATAAGCGATGGGTGTAGTAGTTTAATGTTGGTAAAATTCTTAAATACAATAGCAGGAAAAATATTTCACTAGCGTATTTATGAATGGACAATATGCCAAGTTCGACAATTCCAAACGGTATTATAAACATGTTTTCCGACTTGCATTCAAGGACGAGTGGTTCATTTAGGGTTTTTCGTTGTACGTTTATCGTATAACCGTTATAACCGTTAGTTATCGTTGTTTTAACGTTAACCGTTATCCTTTTAAAGTTAGTTTTTTGTGTGTATTATACATGTTATATTAACAAACAAACTTTGCCTCGATTGGTCGCCAATAATAATGACTTTCTATTGTTGGTGTTCTGCTGCAACTAGCTTTGTGTTCTTGGATTCTTCGGTCAGCTTTTCATTGATCTCTCAGAGGAAAATGCAGTTGAAGTGGTAATACCCAGCCCTTCCTTGAATGGAAAAGCAGATGGTATAACTTTGTCGTGTGTTGATGATGCATGGATACTGATGTGAGAACACTGGTGCCCGCGAATGCAATATCAATTAAATAGCTTAGTGTGATACTCACAGGACAAAGATAATGTCTCATGTAAAATATGGTTCAGCGGATTGAGTGATTAGTGTTTACGCCATGCTTAAGGGTGTTTTACTTATATGAAGGCAGTGTTTTCCAACAATAATGGACACAAGCACAACCAAGATGTGAAGCGTTTCCGTAGTGTTGGAAATTTAATTTTCTCTCTTTTATAAGTAAAAACAGCATTGCTACTCTTCAAACAAACTGCCCTTAGGCAGAGGGTTAGTTCAGCGGAACAGATCGCGCTCACTTCTCAAGAACTGAATTAAAAACTCAAGAAATAAAATTTTACTAAACGCTGAATAAGAAGAAGAGAAAAAAAAAGATTAGGAATAAATTAGTATCAACAAACGAGGCCACGTGAAAGTAAATACTGCTTCAAGCCATACCTTGTGGAACGAAAGGTAAATGTTAAGTTCGCTTACAATATAATTAAAGACTATTAAGTTAATATCCGGAAATGAAGTTTGTTCAGATGGAAGGGCAGACTAGTAGATGCAGGTTAGTCAACAGCTCCCTTCCCCATCTTCAAACCCTCCCACCCACTTAAAACCGGCAGACAAAAAAAAATATACAAAGTTAAGCAAATATCTGCTGAAATACAAACCAAAAGCAATTACGCTGTTAGCTTAGTCTATCAAACCAGTGTTGGCATGTTTGCTCGTTTGATGATGTTTGCTTAAGCTAATCGTTAATAAGATACAATTAAGAAACATAAAAAGTTACTTTGATATCTTATTTATCCATCAGTGCACACATATATTGATTCGACAGAGAGAGAGCCTTCAATCGCTACCATGCACATATTTCAAACGCAAAGCTTCAGTCCCTAATTACTGTATGTAACTGATTTCTTATGACTCTTGTACTTCAATCTCTCTTGTGATGGGATTCTATACGTGCTTGTTTAGGCCTACACTTTATCTTTTAATGCTGTTATGGTGTACATCACTCGCTCGAATTGAGCCGCCATATAAATAAAATACAACCACCCCACCACCGCCGTACCATGTACATCAAAGATACACAGGCTCTAATCGACATGTTGTGAAATTGTTGTTGTTGTTTCTGTTGAAATTATGACTTTTTGGTCGGTTCCAGGGTATGGATTTCTTGACCCACAATAAGTTTTTGAATGTTGATAACAAATAAAAAGTATAGACCAAAGAGATAATTTACATTACGGTGAAGCCAAAATGTTCTCGCTCGTAGAAACCTTTCATTACCGTTAACTTTCGGTATGTCACTATAAAATATATTAACTTTGGATCAGTGATTTAAAAAGATGAGAAGAATTTAAAA
>JAVFBW010115258.1:0-15695 GCA_034783835.1 Mopalia ciliata | reverse complement strand
AGTTCTATCTAGTAAGATTTGTATTGGAAGTGTGTTTGATTGGTTAGAATGTCTGTAGATCGCCTATACACGCGTTTTTTACGACAAAATTAGACTTTCAGAACATTAAACAAAACTCAAAAAACAAAAAAACATATTTGAAACAATCTACAATCCAAAGCTGGACATCACGAGCATTTTTTTTGTTCCACAATGAGACAAACGGAACCATTGTTTTAACGAACGGCTCAAATCTTGTTCGTGTCCCTCCTCTACACAGAAGTCCCACTACCCACTCAGCTAGATCTAGGGCCCTATACCAGGCATGTGATTACAAACAAAACATTAAGTTTTGATATACTTACTCATAGAGTATGTTAGTAGGTCAGTGGGATTGTTAATCCCCCAAGACCTCAGACGTGCCTGTGAATTAAATGGAACACCTAGCTAGCTTAATAAAATAGATCCGAACGTATTCTTTACGTCTAGGTTGATTGGTTAATAATTTACGCCACTTGCAGCAGTATTCCAGCTGTATATGATCTCCAAAACGTACATTGGAGGTGCAAGGTCGACGTTAATCAATGTAACTGGTCGTTAGTTCCGAGCTTTAGCTGCATTAACTGCCATGTGATTTGTGAACTTTTCTTTACTCTAGTACAATCGGTTAACTTTTCTTTAGGAGACTTTAGACTCTATTTTGGTTATTTTGGAATAGAGACTTGAGACTCTGCTCAACATTTTGCCTTGGTCATCTTTCCTTAAGGAAGGAAATGACAATAAGGTATTTCTGAGTTGGTGAAGGTAAGGCATTAGCATACACTTTAGTTAACGTGCTATTTTCAGGTGTTTGTTTATCTGATAACATCGGCGAATAGCACAGTGTTCAAATCCAAGGTGTCTCAATGTTGCTCCGTCCTGCGTGAAGATGAAACATCCGGGTTAGAAGGGCCTAGTGTTTTCCTTAGGGGGGATGCTATGGTTTTCAAGAGCGGCAAAGTCACATTAACCGTATTCCACATATAATATACTTATAACTTCGCCAAACTAGCTCAACGCGCTAATTCTTTGTAAGGCCCATGGCTACGGTTGAGCCATTACCCTGATATGGGAGTGGCCTGTTTCGTTTCTGTTACATGGGCTGGAATTTACACCACTGACACACTGACCCCAATCATAAAGCTTGAGTTTCCAGATCAGGTAGACTAAAATAAACCACCAGCCTCATTTTCTAACCTTCAAGTACCATCTAGCTTGTTAACGCCGACTGGGAACTTTGGGATAAACCCGCACCATTACTATCTTATCCGGAAGTGACAATGGTGCTCTCACTTTACAATAAGCCAAAAGTGAATAATATTTTAAAATGCGTTATGCAGGTCAACATAAAATAAAACCTTTAAAAATGGTTAAACTTGTTAGTATCTTTATAATTTGATTGTTTACTTGATTTGGGTGACTGGTGTCTTTAAAAATGCAATTGGATTGATGTACAGCTGAATGACATCAAAGCATTGTCCCAGTGTATTCATACAGTTGTAATTTGTCTTGGTATGACCGCACAAAATACACTGCATCAGCGGATATCACTACATGTAGACATTCAAAATGGCCCAAGGTTTATGACCAAGCGGACTGTACGTAAGGCATGGAGGTAAGACAGCTATGGTTTTAATCAAATGCCACTGGCTTCTGAGTTTGGATGTTGAAATGTGTGGGTTTTGTTTGTTTGTTTGGTGTTTAACGCCATACTTATTTCACTCACATAATGGCGTGCCAACCCATGTCGAGAAGAAATCACACTCAAACCTTGGCAACAAACAAGAGAGGACAAAGGTCATGACAATCATAGGACGCAGTACAACGACATTACAAACAGATCGGCTTCGTACTGCCCTTTAGCCCAGAGAGCTCGAGAAATGTTTTGGTAACTACAAATCCGATTATGACAGATTGATAAGGAATCAATCCTTTACACACATTAAGTTGTTGGACAATACGCGTATCTTAACAGTGTGTAATTTAACGAATTTTATAGCATTAAAACACAGATTTTTGCTTTCTGACAATGAACAAATATTGGTAAAGCACTAAACACAGTGCTTTTTCTTCGCTGATCCGTTTAGAGCCACATAGTACTGAGATTACAAAATAAAGACAGCAATTACCAAAATTTGGTATCGGATGCTATGACATTAAGGTGTACTACTGGCTTTATTATCATTTGTTCTAGACAAAACATCACGTGGCGTAAAAATAACACGTTGACTGACGGCCTGTACATGACAAGTAACGCGAGTAAGTATGAGAAAAGCCAATCGTACACATAACTCAAGATACAAGACAAAAAGAAAACCAAAAGAATTCTTGAACAGAACAGTTATCCCTCGAAAGCTGGGCGATAACTTAAAATAAACCTGTTCCGCATCTTTTAACGTGCTTATAATAGACCACTTTGAGTACGTGTATGAGGATGTGCGCTTTAAAGTTAGAATCAATCACATGCTTGAAAAAAAGGGCAAGGACAACGTTTCCGCAATGGTATTTTGACATTTAATACACAGATAAGCTATACTACACTGCCTACGAATAGTTTGTATGATTAACATATATCAGTGTCCATGTATGTAGGCGTTTAATGTGACAGTAAAACTCCAAGGCATTGCATTTTCCGGAAAAACTACTAGAATTCCATTCAACGATCAGCCACAGCAGAAATCTAATTCTGCCAGATCTTTAGGAGGATTTCCTTTGGTAATTTCACAGAAAAAAAGCCACGATACATCTGTATTCATGACGCTGTTGTTGTTGGCACGATCTCCAACAATATATCTTCTCATCAAATCTACTTTAATTCTCGAATTTATCTTAATTCGGAAAGTGTCCCATAACACATTGATATGAGGTTGAGCCACTTCAGCTCAACAATTTATTCTTGTAGATTTCGGGCCACATCGTATTTTTGCTGTCAGTGGTTAAGAGCCTGAATCTGAGGAACGTGGGTTCGATTCTAGTACGAATTTTAACATCCTTAATTTTATTTGTCAGAGACAATTAGTCCTTGTTGGATGTGACATCAGGGATACCTGAATCTTATATCGTAAAATAATGAACAGTAGGCCTATGTTGTTGTTTCTATCAATAGTGGTATATGCTACTGGCTTAGAAATTTAGATGTGTATAATTAGCTGGGTAAATTGGAAATATTATACGAAAGGAACGATCTTTTATAGTTTTGCGATTGAATTGTTACAGAGATACGGCTTAGAAAATATTATTAAACTTAAATAGATTTGGTGAATTTTGCTGGTCTGTCCTGTGTCTAAACCAATCCGATTATCCTCAGCATGTGGATGTCAGGATAACTACAATTTCACCGTGGCTCATGCGGTAATATTACTCTCCAACGGAGTATGTAAGAGATATGTGGGACCACTCGAAGCACAAAGTCTCTGGCAATACTGCGCCAACACATTCTACAACAGTCAAGGGTTACAGAGCAGCTTTGGGTGGGTTACTTACCTACTTCTTAACAGGTAACAAGACCCAGTTCCGGAATCAATTATGAACAACCCTGAGCACGTCAAAATCTGTTTTTATTTCGGTTCACCCGATGATTCTAGTCATTATTTTTTTAAATCAACTGATTGATTGATTGATGTTTTACGCCACACTTTTAATCAACTGACATATCCCATCAACTTACCAGCGGTATCGTTTGTCAATTATCATTGAAAGAAGAGCTTAATTCCTGTCCAATTAATAATTTAACTAATCCACGCTATGTAGTTGGACTAGATCGATCAGTTCATTACCTTTTAATTCATTACACCCAAACCACGTTGTAAGGTGTATTTGTTTTTAAGAGACAATATGGTGATATATATATATGTATGTTTATCTGATATAACATGGAACAAATCTTAAAGACAGAAAAGTTAACAAACAAAGATAGCCTTATCTGTCAGTAATCTTTCGGCGTAATGGTTTTGGTTACTTTATACAAATGAGGAAGTCATTCAAAAAACAGGCCGCTATATTAGAAAAGTCAACTTATGGTGGGTATACACAAGCCACTGTGAAATATGGCATATGACGATAAATTTCCAGTGTGTCTCAAAAATTTAACAACACGAGTTTGTATATGTTATGGTGCGTTTTATCTATTGACGCGAAAAGTTGAATCATATTTTAGAATGTATCGATTCCACAACTTTTCTCATAAATCGCGTCTCCAATGGCCTTATCGGGTATTGTATTGATAGCTTAGCACTTAAACACTAGATCAGTGTTCAAAAAGCGAAATCAAATACTCCAACTGCTTTTAGCATCAGGTCATCCATTCATAAATTTAACCCACATCGATTCCTTGATAACGGAACACGTGCACTTTTGACATCACCACAAAGTGCTCCGCATGCTCAGATTCCACTAGTCATCAGTGAACTAAGCAATTAGATGTAACTGTTTTTGAGTGTATAGTGCCACTTATGTGACACGTTTACACTCATATTCATGATGACTTATCTGTATCCTGTCTCCGTAAACCGTCAAAGCACATAGTTTTAATAAATATGACTCATTGCCGGAGTGGTCTACACTTTTGAGAGTGTATGTATCTGGTCCACATATCCCCCTCAGGTTCGATTCCCGCGACGTTCAAGTGGTTTTGTATACCAGCAACCAGCGGAAGGCCGTGGGTTTTCTGGGTTAATTTACTACCCAGTTTTCCTCACACAATAATGCTGGCAAATGATCTGTAATTGAGATTTCATCCTTATAAATAAAGAATAAAAATATAGAATAAAGACAAAAATTGTGTTTTTCTGGGCCATTGAATTTTCAGTAATTACATATATATACCTTTCATACCAGCATTGAACTGGACGCGGAAGGACGTGATAACGCATACAGTATCAACAACTGACGCATTTATCAGCTTTAATAATGTACAATATTATTCCTGGTTGAAAAATATCGCAAATGGATAGATTTGGATATACACAATTAATTTGGTCCAAAAAAGTGTCAATAGTCACGAGCTGATGGCGAAAACCCATGAATTAAGTGGAACTTTGACGCACACTTTTATAAACCAGTATCAGCTAATCAACGAGAAAGGCTACACTCTCAAATGTGATGATTCTTTGAGGGTTGTTAGAGAGAGACGATGGTTCTGTATTGAACTATTTCGATTAAAATGGTTGGTTGGTAAAAAGGTGAATATACTAGATATAGTGGCCAAAAAGAGTTCCATTCAGACCCCTAAGGGGCTCCACCTGAGCCATAAACCGGAAGAGCCTTTAAGGGTTCTACTAAAAGCTGTGATACCAAGCGTGTAGCAAACTGTTAACAGTGTTAAATCTTTGGTATATTTGAATTTTCTGCTTTTATATCCATTCAACTGTATGTTAGTTATGGGAAAAGTTTTAACAGCGGAAAAGTAAAAAGTCGTGAAAAAAACTCCTAAAACTTATCCTAAATGCATATCGTATCGAGAGAAACAAAGGTTGACTGCAATCGGAGTCATGGATGGATGGAGTCAGCTCGAGGTAGTTCAATGATTACCGATGCGAATTTGGTGAGAAAAATAAACGAACTAAAAGAGTAATTAATTTGGTTGATAGGGGTTTCCCATTGAAAGCTAAACCATTATGATTTCGTAGTTTTGTCAATGTCAAAGTTAATACATTCAACCGTGTACCGACCGGTGCAATAAGCAACTTAGAAATATGAACTTTACATGTACTTATGGCATCTTCCCCAGTATTACTGTGGCTGTGTTTTTGATCTTTAACGACATCTTGATAGTACATAGATTGCCTCATAAATTGAGCCAATTGCAGCCGGTTTGTGTGTACTTTACCCGTTTATATCATTTCGGTACAATTAACTGACCGAAACCAAATAGCCTCTATTGTCATTAACGTTAGAAGTATCATTCGTCATTCGATGTCAATGATCAGGTCATAAATATAGTTCCTGGTGAAGAGTATGTAGTGAAATCTGAAAAAGCTCTGCATTGCATGTTGAAATGACTAACCAGGAATAGATTTATAGCCATATCGGCTACAATATAGATAATTTGGAGTTCAGAGTTTAATGTACTGTAGAAGGAAATGATATGAAATTTAATAGCAGGTGAAGATTTGTAAATAGCTGATGGGAATTAGTTTTGTCCGGCTTCTTAGTTTTACCAAAGAAAACTTACGGGTGTTAGAGGGTTATCGTAAATACTTCGAAGTATTTGAGATCTCAACAGTTTTTCCAAATGATTGAACATAAATGATAAAGAGTATAGGATAAGTACAGAATGCAACCGATGGGCCTCTAGAGACCGCTTCCACCTTGATAAATACCAGTTTTTACGTTCGTAAAGGGAAGACAACTTTGACGGACAGCAGAATAAATGCCATGCCCTACGCTCTAGGATACGACATTACTGTTTTGACATGGTATGTGTAGCAGGCATGCAAGGTCAAGTTTTGTTGCTGATGTGTTTTCAATCAATCATAACAAAAACACTTCGATATAAGGGTATAACACTGATATCTAACAGATTGGACATGGAATAGTCAATCGTATTATTAAGTAAATTTATTATTTTGATATGTGTCATATGATGAACAACAAGTTGTAAATGCATCTTTTTCTTTATGCTGGTAACCCGCCATTTGTTTGTTCTTCTCTGCTGATGGAAACTTCAAACAGTAATTCACTTCTTTTGTGAAGGACTCCTCTAAATAATAGTTCTGTGAGGGTTCTGTAGAAAAGAGGATCATTGATTCAAACACGGTTCTTTGATAAAATATGAAAATGAGAAAATTCGGAACAGTTTCTATTAGGGCTCTATCAGAACCATAAGAGTTCCACCAGAGCCATTACTGGAGAACCTTCAAGTGTTCAATAAGAGCTAAATTTGTCTACAAGTGCATTGCAAAAATATGTTTCACTTTAGTTACAAGTTCCAGTTCGAATACTTGTTACTTCACATAATTAGTGTAGCCGCGCTGATTCTAAAAAAAATGTCACTGTAAATATTTTAATTTTTAAGTTAAATGTATGGTGTTGTGCTAAAGGCTCTTTCAGGCATTCTTGTAAGAGGTCACGTGTGATGGAAATATCAACTTTATGTTTATCTGCGGCTAGTTTTACGAAACTGTAAGGCGACTTTTCACTGTCATTGAGTTTATGTTGGATGAAAGATACTGATCCTTCCCTAGACCGGCGACCAAAACTTGATGTAACGATTCTTTGCGATCGGTTTATCTTCATTTAATAACCACTGCACGGAGAACGTAAGTAAGTCAGTTAGTCCTTCGAAACCACTGGCAAGTGTCATAATTAGCATCAACTTTATCACCAATACAAATAATTTACATTTAGGGTATTTCAAAACCATGAAGAAAGATTCATTCAAAAACAAATTTCCCAAAGGAATAACAGAATTTTTGAATTTATGAAAGAAAGACTAATAAATACATCATGGATCAGGTTATTTTCGTTACTCAGTTTATTTGACTATATTGTTGATTTAATTATACAATTTCTGGATAACCACTTCTTGTTTTGTGATAAACACAGCGTTTCGATACATTTGCCTGTATCTTCATCAGGTGTAAAAACAAGTTCATTATTTTGAATGGATAAAGCCGGGATGTCCTTGTATCTGGTATGAGGCTGCTGTCTTACATCAATGACAATTGTACAGTTAGTTACCTTCGACCAGACCTGCGCTCCGGGTCTATTCTGGAGTATTTAGTACACATACTTTATGTGAAATATACTGAAAGACCATCGGAATACCCACAAAATTAATATTCTGTACTATGCTGTTACACAAAATAGTAAGAAAATAAACTTAAGCTACACATTTTCTGCACATAAATTTCTTCTAAGGTAGGCAGGTCGGTCTAAGACTCACTCGTGTTCTCTTGTTCTATCTCTTGGTATTGAAACCAGTTCTGTGTGTTAAAATTGGCTGTCAGGCCCATGGCTACGGTTGACCCGTTACCCTGAAACGGGAGTGGCCTGTTTCTTTTCTATAACAGGGTTTGGAATTTACACCACTGACACACTGACCCCAATTATAACGCTTGGATTTCCAGATGAGGTAGACTAAAATAAACCATGGACTCCTGACTGGATGTAGAAATCCGCTAATGCCGCTAATTATGATGGCTTAATACGGAATCAATCTCCCATACTCATTAACTTGTTGGACAAAGTGTGTAGCAGTGCGTAACACCATTAGAAAAAGGAAGATTTATTTCGCCGCCGTGAAAAAAGATCAAGAAATCACCAAAAGCGGATATCCAGTTGCATAGATGATTACTTCCACGAAACACAAAATAAAAAAACTCACAGCTGTAAGATTTCTACAACGACTGCAGTAAGAAATATTTAGTAGATGTTTCTAGTGCCAGGAAAAGATTTATAGGTCGGATGAGTGAGCCTCACAGGGGAAGCTTGGCATCACTCATAAGTGTACATGTTCCTAGGCAATTTCGATAAAGAATTGTTTTGATTCTCGTTTATTAACACCGTTAATTACGAAAACCACATATTTTTTGTTTTGGTTTAACGATTTACTAAACCAAAAATCAACAAAACTGATAGACGTATGTATTTCCACAACAGATCTAGACGTGTGGCATTCGGCGTCTTTTAACTTCAGCATCTCCTTAACCAAAAACATCATAAATTCTGAGACACTGTCTGAACCTAGTGGAGCACCGAGGTGGAACAAACTAACGGCCCACAAGGGGTTTGCACTGCAGAAGTGAACGAAGTTTAAGCCAATGACGTACCCATGCTTTTATAGTCTTAACGATTGTTACAAAGTTTATATTACATGTAAGTCCTAAATTTAGCAAGCTGACTAGAGAGAATCCTAATGTTCGTTCAATAATATCATTTCCGAAATTTTACACAGTAATTCTCGGAGAGAAACGTTATCCCTGATATGTTGAGGGCTAATATAAAATAAATCTATACCACAGACTTATAGCCATCCATACCGCGTCTTGTAGGTTTCAAATGGAACACAGACCCTTTGCTAGGGATTACATTTTCTAGCTTTATTGTAATCCATAAAACGTATCTATGTTCTATAACTACCAATTTTATATGCTATATGATTATTTAAATCACTTTGAATGGTGATAGTTAGATTGTATGTTTCGAAGGGAGATCGTGGCACATTGTTTAAGTTTTAACAAATAGGTTATTCCAAATTGCTTAACGTTTACACTGACGCGTCTGTCGTAAGGCCATTTTTCCCATTAGAATGATTAACTTTGGATACTCGATATATGTGGGCGTGAGTAAGACGGTGCAGCATCAAAGCATCAAGTCGTACCAGGAATAGCACGAGAACTCTATTCAGTGCTCAGCCACATCAGCAATCTGTCACCGCCTGAAGAGTATTTAACGTATTTCTTTTTTGAATGGGTATTTCAGGGAATAGCGTCTGGATCATACTCTCTGTTGACGTAGACACGCTCTCTTTAATACAACCCATTCGCTGCTAAAATCTTCTCTAATAATCAAGCAGTTTCAATCAGGAATGTGTAATATTGATTGATTAGTGCTAGAAGCATTTCACCTTCATGACGGCGGCGTATTCCAACACGAACTTAGGGTTTTAGATAATGTACACGGTTCTTGTCATTTTGTCTGATGGAATGTGGCACAATTGTTGTTTTTTTACAAGAACGATTTGGTGCCTGACACTGATGGCAAGAGGTTCGATTCTAATACTGCATGTGCTCAGTCTTCACAATTTAATTTTGTATGAGCAACCAGCTAGCTAATAGCCTAGCTGCAATATATTCAAGATATCCAGACTAGAATCTGCACAGAACAACTCGAAACCGTATGTACCTATGGTGTTGTTTCTACACCCTAGTCTAGCTCAGTCTAGTTGAGCAATCGTCTGTTTAAGAGTTATGACTCAGATGTGTCTGTAAGACTGGTTGCTTCTTTAATCTTTCTATAGAGAAGCGAAGCTATTGACACATTTATTGTTTAATTTGTTTAAACTGACAACAGAGGCTCAAGAGTAAATACAATAATATTTCCCTCCCATTATCTTAATTGTGACAACATCGCAACGCTATGAGCTTTATTGCAAGAAACGTTCCTATATATACAGTTACACAGACCTTAAGATTATTGGGCTACAGACATTGGCCACAATTACAGCTTTATAATCATGAATACGTCTACTTTTGAAAATTATTTTTGCATATAATGTTAAGGTCAATACTCCTGGTTACAACAGGCTAAAAAACGCCTTTCTTGATAACAGCTTAGGGAGTCCAGCAATCCCTTAAAGGAACAAGAGTTCTATCCAAATTAGTTATATATCAGAGAAATTTAGAAGTTTTACCAAATGCAGAAAACATGAACATAAGCAAGTTCGATTTGCCAAGCAAAATTTTTTATTTTTGTTTGTCTTTAAGATAATTTATTTTTAATTTGTTTAATTTTAAATTTTTTTATTATAATAATTTTTACATTGGCATATAGTTCACTGCAATATCACAATAATACTATATCACAATAATAAGTACTGTCACACTATTATTAGCATTGAGATCTCAAGATATTTTCAAAAATGTCACATTTGTATCAGCACTACTGCCACCTTTATACTTAAACTACAGTTACATCAGTATCAATACTACTAGCAAATCCGTATCAACACTACCAGAACATTAATACCAAAACCACACTCATATCAATATCAATACCACTTTCACCACTTTTTTTTCTTGTCACAGTAACAGCACTCTTTTTGTCCGGTGGCAACAATGTTTATATTTTATTACAATGACATAAGCGATGCAAAATGTTGTCCTTTTTTACAATGATCTCAAATAGATTCCCTGATTTGTCGCGACTTTCGCTCTAAGACTCGGATGAACGATATTTGTTCAAGAGACTCCATTTTGTATAGTGTAGAATATGCAGCTTTGTCACTGTAGCACAGAAATCATCAACAATATGGGCGTTTTGGTGTCCATTAAACGGTTGGAGTAAAATGCGTCTATTACAATAGCCAATTAAATTTTAACAAAATACTCCGACAATATTCACATGAACAATACTGTGCTTTAAAGGGTGAAATCTAATACTCCTCTCTGTTTTTAGCATCAGGCCATCCATTCATAAATTCAGCCCACATTGATCCCTTGATAACAGAACACATTTACTTCACATACTTATATTCCGTCTGTTTCCTATACTAACCAATCAGATTAGCTCCGTAAGTGATATGACACTAGTCCATAACTGTATTAGTGACTTATATGACATGTTTGTATAATCCTATCACTTTTCTTCTCTCAACCCACGAATGCTCTTTCACTCTGATAGACATCCGAATATCCACCACCACCAATATAGAACTCCAGTGGGTATTCATAGCTCACATAACACTGGAACTCGTGACAGAGTTTTAGATTTTTCAAATTAGAGAATGTGGTGTCCAGCCATTGTCACAGCATTTATGGAACTTTGAACCAAAAGTACAGTGAAGGGCTATAATAAAGGATAACAAGAGATGCTTTTTACATCCATATTTTCGGTTGTCAGTTGTGTCCGTCAGTTTTAAAACACCATGGATTTGAAATTAATCTCTATGGTCGACCGTGGGTCATAAAAAAAAGAAATAAAAAATCTCCGTTCAAATTGTATTGCATTTAAGCAGTAATAATCTAAATTGACAACCGTACTGGATCACAGAATGTCAATTCCTGATTTTAGTCAATGATGGTTTAACCCACACCACAAGGGACAATGTGTTACAATGTTAACCATTGGTACGGCTACTAATCGTGATGAGGCACCTTGAATACATTAGAACAATTCATGTTTTTCTGAGTCGCTGAGCCCTGTCTAAAGTTTCCATTTTCTTTCCGCACGGGTATTGTACCGAAAACGGACAGACGTGAGATAACCGATACATTATCAACCAGTGGCGCGTTTATCAATTGTTGGAATGTACAGTATTCTTCAAGCTGACACAAGGTCACATATCTACGGTAAGAGAATTTGAGGGGTGGATTAACTGGTTTCATTGACTTGGGCTGAACGTCCAGGCACACTGTATCTGTTAAAATCCTATGTCCGATGCCAATGTGTAACACAGAGCAGGTGCTACAGTTTTGGAACAGTTGGAGAGGCGTAATGTTTTACCTTATCCATAATTATGTTAAAAGCAGTTTTGAATCTGAGGACTTTACGCACATTAGGAAGTTCACGAAAGCTGGTGTCAGACCTGGTACGTTAGTCTTCAAAATAAATAAATAAATAAAACATGGTTTCAAATCTTGATGGGACCCCTTCATCCTGTACTGTTCCCAGATGTAAAGACTCCATCCTAATGGGATTTTATGCAAAAGAAAAAGTGGAAAATATAAAGTCTACTTCCTTTCGTGAATTGTAATAATACAAAACTACAATGGTTTCAGTACCGAATAATACATAGAATTATTGCCACGAATACTTTGTTACTGTACTTTCTATCTTGTTGCAGGGGAAACTGTCAAGCATTTATTCCACGACTGCCCAGAAGTTGACTTGATATGGGAAACCCTTAATGAGTGGATTTATAATCGTATAGGAGTAAGTCTTAATATAACAAGAACTATTCATGGCAAACCAAGCTGCAGCGGTTTATTTAAACCAATATGTTTTATTATAATAAGATATTACACACATGCAAAAGGATGTCAAGGAACGCTTTATCATTTGTGCAATTAAAATATAGTATTCGAAAATATATAAAAATAACGACCAAGATACTTTCAATACGATATGGGGTCCGTTGTACTATAACGCTATTGAAATACTATATGTGTAACTATAATGCAGATGTATCATTATACGCATTGTCTACGTGTATATGTTGATTTTCTCTCCCTGCATTTGTAGTTCAAATTAATACATAAATTCCCTGGATGCAGGGAGAGTAGGCATGGAGTGCCTCCACTGGAAACCGAGTCCAGGATCAACATATGTATGTTTGTGTGTGTTTATAAATGCACAGATGGGAAATGTGACATGCTTTATACTGTTTGACATAGATATACAGTAAGTGAAAATGTAGAGATATATATATTTTGTCGTTATCCCGCTTGTCTAATGTGTTACAGTGTTTTGCGTGATTACAGAATTTTCATCTATTGACACAAAATCAATCCATACATATATATGATTGTGTATATGTATTTATGTTTAAAGAGATAAGTAACATAAATGTTTGTGATGTTTACGTTGGAAAATAAAATGCATTAAAAAATTTAAAATGCCTGGCTACAAATGTTTATTTTTTCATGTATGAAGTAGATTCGGAATAATCCATAACATTTTGACATGAAAGATCAAAACGCGTGTAATGTAGTTTGGCAGTATTCAGGCTGATATCAAAAGAGTTCGGTATATAATGTAAAAAAATAATATATCTTAAATCCAAATATTTTAAATAATGTAAAACAATTTGCCCTGTGGGGCCTACCAATAATATGCACTTACTTTCCTGGCAGCTTTCCAAGTTTTGATGTAAGGATCTCATTGATGTTTTGCTACCTCATAAATTGAGTCCCATCTGGTGTATTATTTCTTACTTTAGAAGTTTATACAATATCAGTACAATTGCCAGACTGAATCTAAATGGGTTTCTTTGCGTATTGATGCTAGATCTGTCACCCATAAATCTAATGGTCATTGACCCCTTAACAACAGAACAGATGTACTTAGCCTCTGACATCAGAGATCATGTGTTATTGGTCTGTTAAGAGCGAAGGCCAGCACTGTAGTACCAAAACTTTTTATTTGCATTATATATATTTTAAAAGACAATATCCAATGTCCCTTTTGTAACAGACCTGGAATTACCGTCAAAAATTTATTTTATAAATCCGGAAATTACGTTACCGTTCACAACCAAGGTGGGCCTATCGCCTGCACGTTTCTGTCCTCTGTTGTCCAAACTGCTACATGTTATAAGATAAAAGCTGACATGTGGTTTCTCTTTCTGAAGTACAACAGAACCTGTGTATGGGATTTTGTATAGGACTACTTGGTCTTGGAGATGTTACCTTTCGAATATCAACATAGCATTTATGATACCATTGAGTGGAGATACCACGATCTAACTTCAGAAAGGCATTATTCAGTATTAATGATAAGATTCAGCTCACTGCATTTTGCAATTTCTCTGAAATATTACAGCTATATACGATTCGGGCTGTATTTGATGAATGTTCCGAAAGGTATCCTGGCACTTAGTCTAGTTATTTTATTTTCTAAGTTCTGGGTTAGGTTTCAAACTAATGCTTACCCTTTCAAACGTTTCGGTTGTAGCATTGGAGGTTGAATTTGAAGTATCCCGAAGTAAGATAATTCAATAGTTCTGAGAATGTTTTACATCGATAATCAGTCAGTGGACAGGACTGAATCGTATATAATCAGATGATGTTAACAGCAAGCCAACCGCTTATAACATTTATTCCAAGTTCAGATCATTACGAAACCTAGCGACGCTTCTAAGAACCACAGTAACAATCTGTTCTTTCCTCACAGGACGGATATAATAATGCTTTATCTTTTCTGCGAACAATAACGTAACTACCCGATTTTTAAGTATCTGATAAGGGCTTTGCTTTTTTTTGTTACAAATGTGACATGGGTTATTGTCTTTCAACATTTAACATGAAAATAATAGGTTTTGGTCGACTATCGCTGGTCTTTCCTTATAAGTGGCTGAAAAGGTTAGATCACTGATTGCAACATATATCAAGCTATAAATATATTTACTGGTAAAGTGCACGAAGCGATGTCCGATAACGATTTTGTGTGGGTTGGTTATCAAGACAAACAAGGAATTGAATTATGGAGACACACTGACTGCAATGGACATAATTAGGAGCTCAGTTTATGGGCTGTGCAGGAAATTTAATAGCGCTTGAAGATTTGTTGATAGTGAGGTAAATTAGTTTCGGTTTCTGTCTTAGTTGTACCTGTAATATACAGGCCATGGCTTTTTATAGGGGCCATCAGTTACATTGTTAAGACGACAAATACCAGCTCACCAACCTAGGAGTATAACAATTTACAGGTAATAGTGTTACCTGTCCAAATAACAAATTAAATCCACACGTAAATTTCCTTCAAGAGATATATTATCATCGTATAGAAAGCCGAGAGGACAACAAATCAAATCATTGAACAGATCATTATTTTAAAATGTAAAAGTTTTTTAAGGAGAATTCCCGCGTGTTTTTAAGACCATTGGTTTGTATTTCCCACGACAGTTGTATTATATTTGAAGACAGCAGAGGTGAAAAGACTATAGTCACGCAAAAGTGAATTGCAGAAAATCAGAAGTTTAACTTTAAAAATCTGTAATTTTAATAGGGGCATTTCATTTAAAGACATTGCTAAAATAAACGATATTTGCTGTATTTGGTTTTGGTTTATCATATCAGAGCACCGGTTGGTTGGTTTGACTGTTTGCTTGGACATTTGTAGCACAATACGCATCCCCATATATAATGTGATATGACACACGCATAAAAAATTTTCCAGAAACTATCAGGGCGTAATACACAATGAAATATTACCGTTCTTGTGTGTACATGCACTGGAAGACGCCATTGGTTACCCCATTTTCCCCCGGGGGGGGGGGGGGGGGGGGGGGGGGGGGG
>JAVFBW010115247.1:0-15697 GCA_034783835.1 Mopalia ciliata | reverse complement strand
AGATCCTGATCTTTATCCCAGACCGGACCTGATAAAAAAATTTAAATTTGAAGACCGTTAACTTTGATGATAGAACTTGACTACATTATTTACAACAGGGGTGTTTTGACAATAAATTAAAAACAGGTAGCAGCCTGGAGAGGATTAACTATCTGACCGCTGTGCATATACGCGTATCAATGGTTTCTGCATATTGTATATTGAGCACTTATTCACTGACGCCGCATGTGGTTGATTGGTGTCAGCCTGTTCAGAGATTGATCACATGCAGCATGAATGGAATTCAGCTAACATGTGACACGGTCAGCTATTGTGAATTTTATAGAAAAACGGGTATATTTCACAATATCTATGCATAATTATTTGCAAAGCATACATAGAATGACTCAATTCGATATTATAAACAAAGTCTGAATAAACTAGATTGAATTACTTCATAGAATTGAGCATGAAAGAGGTAAAACTGGCGTAAAATAGATCAGAAATACATTTTACACGTTTTCTCTAATGTCATTTTCCAGTGTACCGTACTTGGGAAAATGTCTACTCCTCAGCTGTTTCATACCTACAGAACTGATTTTTTGTACACTTCATCTTAACATATTAAACTAAAAAAATCTATCTCTCAGATTTTTAATATCTTTTTTCGTTTCTTAGATAAAGTTATAAGAAGTTGAAATATCACTATTTTGGCTCATTTGGGGGAATTTCGACCGTTTACCCAATATTGCTAAAACAAATAAGAAAAAAACTGAATGACATATTTTTGGTTCACATAATGTATTATACTTTGATGTAAGATTGAACAGTTCACGTAAATAGTGTAAAAGAAGTAGCAATTTGAAAAAGAGGTAGCAAAAATTTATTTTTGACGTAAATATTTTTTTCTGTAAGTTTTAGAAAAAAATAATTTACTTATTATTGTTTTACAGGAGAAGACGATTCAGAATATATGTACATGTGTTGCAAAATTCACCGTAGTTTAGATGTAAAACGGTGAAACATAAAAACACTCTGAAGGGGGGGTTAGAGTATCCTTAAGGCACTGTGGGCTGACAGCAATAGGATTTGTAATAAATAGAATCTGCAAAGTCAGACCAATGATGTAGGATGTGAGTGATGAATGATCAGTTGTGATTCTTACTTTAAAGTCAGTTGTATTGATTTTTAATTGCACTCATAAGAAAAGGAAGTCTGATTCTGGAGTCTTATTGTGGCAGGAGTTTTGACTAAACTGCAGAGGCAAAAATCATTGCAGAAAAAATCATCCTCACTTGAACAGTGAGAAAGATTATCTGACAGTAGACATCTGGTCTTTGGTAAATTTGCACTGTGTTGTGCTTACCTGTTTTAATAATGTATGTGATGAAGTTTAGTTATCCTAAGATTTATTCAATTAAGTGCATTTTGTCAAATGTAGCCTCTGTACCTGTGTCTGCTTGTTTTAATAATAAGGTTTCTGCTGGGCAGACTGAGACAGACTGGGCAATGTGTACATATTAATCCTGTCCACACCCTTATCTCTAGGGGCTGGATAGCCACTTATAAATTACAGAAAACTGCAGCACGCCTCATATTAGACAACAATAAAACAATGACGACAACTGAAATGTTTCAAATTTTGAAATGGCAACCAATATCTGTACTTTTCCAAGATCAAAGAATGGTTACTATTTTTAAATGTATTAATGGTTGTTATCCCGATTATTTAAAAACATTGTTTACTGTGTGTGTGTGTGTGTGTATATGTGAAAGGAGGGCCTCAGGAAGATCAACAAACTGTTGACCGAGTTTTATCAACCCTCAGAAAATAAAGTTTTATTATTATTATATTATTATTATTAAGAGATTTTGACATTCGCGAAAAAATCAGAAAGTCCTGTAACCCAGGACAGTCCCCCAGGTTTGTGGCCAGTCAAAATGAGAATTCTTCTTCACTCTATAGTTATAATAGATTCTACCAAACTTCCCTTTATGTTGGGTGTCTTTCAAAAAAGGCATCATTACCAAAACAAAGAGCTTGCTTTAGAGATTGTCACATGTAAAGATGTGATTGATTTTCAGGAGTTCCATGATGTTTGAATAACAGTAGATGTTCATTTCTGATTCGACTGAAGCATCAATAGAATATTGATCAGCTATAGTTTTAAGGGGTTTCTATCAGTGTTAGGGTGTAGTTAAAGCGCATATTTACATCGTTACCTGACTAGAAATACATTAAGATATCATTAATCCAGACAGTCTAACATGTATCAATCCATTTGAATATATAAGGCTTGAAAAAAAAAGTTTCTTTGAATTATGTTAATGTAAAAGTCATTTGTAAAACAAATTTTCCCATGAACACAACTCTATATTTAATGTCATAATCAAGGGCATTTGACTTATAGGACACATTATCCATTTCTCATTTTTCCATACTTATATAAAATCATCCCTGCATTTGTTGAAGCTACATTCTGTGACATCCTGATATACCGGAGATAGTGAAAGGGGCTTGAACATGTGAGTGGTACATTATATATATATCTTTATTTAAAGAGGGTAAATCAGTCAATTTACATGAAATTGTTCTTCTGAGCATTAAAATAAAATAAAAAGATAATAGTAGAGTGTAGTAATAATATGCACAATATATATAAATATAAATATTTAAACAGAAGTTTCAGAGTATATCTACATAGTGCACAGTGCGGAGAATCAGTAAACTAACACAGTAATCACTGAACCTCAGCTTTTCCAGGATAGATACAAAGTGAGAGCAGAACAATGCATTCTCTCAATCAATTTTCAGGCAATATGATAGAGTATTTCATACTCAAATTGTGCTACGTGTGTATTTCAATCCTAAGCTAAATATCAATATATCTAAATTGGGAAATCTTGTTTTCAACATTCCTAGCCAAACTTGTGAGCATAATATTACTGAAGCCTGATATAGGGGTCACATTCATCCCCAGCTGTTCCTTCATAATAGTGGGGTCAGTCAAGGGCCAGCATTCAGTCTAAACTATTAATTCTCCAAATTCCATTATGTAACCGCTTCACAATGCACTCAAGTGTAACGGGGTTAAGGAATGCAAAAGGATTATGGGGAGAGCTGATTGCCTGCTTTAGAGTCCCGATCACCATACAGAGACGGGTGATCAGTGCTATAATTGGACAGCTTTACCCGTAAAGGATCAATAAGATATCATCGTGATAACGATAGCAGATTTTAGGGGTGTTTAAACGCCAATCTTCAACTGACCTGATATAATAATAATACAAATAGATGACCACTGGCCACTATTGATCAGCCAAAATATCAAAAAATTATAATATGAATGGAAATACAAAATAGATCAATGCAAATCTACAATATTCAAATACTGTTAATAAGGCAACGGGAAACAAAAAATAAAGAAAAAAGTTAGGATTTTTTTTTTTTTTTTTTAAGTTTTTGAAAACACAAAAATATGTATAATTTCTCTGCAATAAAAAATTATTTAATATCTAAATTAAAAAAAAAAATGTTAGTCTTGGTTAAGACATAAAAACATGTAACAAATACAATAGTGAAGAATTATCAGTGAAAGAGGTCATTGTCAAATCAAGTTGCTGTTGCTGCTTAGCGCTAACATTTGATAATCACCCCTGCAAGCCATATTATTCGCACACGAGATAAACCCATCATTTGCTCCATCTCACAATCAATTTAGAAAAAAAAAACTCTTGCAAGACTTAAGTCTTTTGATCTATCCATGAAGCAAGGGATGTTAACAGTAGGATGTCCGTATTGACATATTTGTGTATAATTCTACATATTTGTATATAAATATATACAGCTATTGTAATTGTCTAAAATTAGGACAAGATGTTCTTTGATCAGCAGATAGTCTAGTTCAATGTTTAAGAATGCTTGTAAGCCAAGATCGAACAAACAGAAAGAAACAAATGTGACAGTTTTGTGCTGAAGAACAGCTGTTCTCATTTAATCATAGGATTTGTGTCAAGTCAATATCAGGCAATGTCAAAACCAGTAGGTTACATTTGGGATTACAACTGGCCATATATCCCATCTGAATGTCAGAAACAAATGATGAAATCACAGCAGTAATACCCAGATTACTTTGTACCTCACACATAATCCAGTTCCCCAATAATACCTGATAATGAGACTATGATGAATATCACAATAAATGTGCACAGTATTACATAACCCTGACTGTATCATGTATCAGTAATAATTCAAATTATTACTTCTGACTGTTTGTACATGACAAGTAGCATTAGTGTGTGAAAACCAATTGTGCACCTCAATTATTCTATAAAAAAATCCAAAATGTATGATCAAAACTCGGACACACTTGTTCTTTGATCATAGTGTCTGCCCTAGTAAGGGACTGAACTTGATTAGACTGAATGGGTGAAAGGGGTTCATCTTTGCTAGCCAAAAGTTTTATTCTGAGCTACTCTGAACTACAAGCCTTGGCAGATCAACTGCATATCACCATTGATCGGTTGCATAGGTTTGTTTGTTTGGTGTTTAACGTCGTACTCAAGGGTATTTCACATATATGACGACGAACACAAATACAGAACATCACAAACAAATCTGCTTCCCGTTACCCTTTTTGCTCTGCGAACACCAGGGCAACAGAAAGCAACCTCTTTTCTCGCCTCTTACGATCGACCGAGGAAGCCGAGGAGTATTCTACAGGGTCATGGCCCACCCGCCCCCTCACTGGGCAAATCTGTGTTAGTCTTCAATGGTCAGATATTTGTATAGGCTTTAAGACAAGTTATTACCTTCACATGCACTGGACTGCCCTGGAAGGCAAAGAAAGGACCCAGGTGTATTCACACATATGTCTGTATCTATACAGGAGCTATTACCGGAAATGCATTCATTTAGATCTGAAGAAAAACAAATAACAGTAAATATCACCCATTGAATACACACGAAGGCCTTCTTATGCCTCTTGTATTTTCTTTTAGGTTTTAAAGCCAAAACTCAACGATCATCACAATAAGAAATACAAACACAAAATAATGGAATGGCAAGCTAAATTATTGGTTACACAAAGTCTGGATTGCGCTTTATGTGTGTGATATGGTCAATATTTGTTTGTTTGGTATAAGTGTATAATTACCTTACCTAAACAAGATCGCTTGTCCTCGTTGGTGATATAACCTATTGGACAATCGCACTGGTGACTTCCTATTGTGTTTAAGCAGTACATCTGACAGTCGCCATTATTCATTAAGCACTCATCAATATCTGTAAAATTAAAATTAAATATGTCAAATAACTCTAGAACATAGGCCAGCTACATTTTGTCAAAGAACAAGTTAAGAAATCCTTTTAAACAATCAATTGAAAATGAAGGACTTTTAAATCCGACAAGAAAAAAAGGCCGGATATGACGAAATTAGTATCACTTTGTGTCAATTTTGTATACAGCCGTCTTATAAAATTCGTCTTATTTTCTGTATGCCTTTATATAGGCTATAGACATTTTGATCTTTAAACTAAAACAGACTTACCATCACATGCCATGTAGTTGGTGGTGTTTAGCTTGAAACCAGTTCTGCAACTACATAGTGTACCTACGACCGTATCTTCACAAAGCTGGCTACAACCTCCGTTGTTTTCTGAACAATGTACACCAACTGGCGTTGATGGACACAATGGTGATTTTTCAACAGTGCTTGACAAGCTTGCAAAAGTCGTAGAAGAAATCACATTAGTTGTAGAGTCAGTGGAAATGTCGTTAGTTCCGGTAGTTCTTTCTGGTCTAGCTTGATTAGCATTAGTGGCCGCTTCTGTAGACTGCGTGCGACTCCCTTCCGTTGTTAATGCAGCTGTAGGTGATTCAGTTTCAGTAAACTGAACATCTTTCCTTAAGCTAGTTGATTCCAAGGATTGCATTGAAGTTAGTGGCAAGGCGTTCGTTGAATCTGTAGTCTCCGTTGGTGTGAACGGTTCTGTTGAGCTCATGGTATGTGACTTAGTAGACGTTTCTGTTGATTCAATAGCCTCACTTGTTGTTGACTGGAGATTTTTTACAGACATGCTAAAATCAGTAGATATGTCCACTTGCGATACAGTTGTACTTTCAAAGGATGTAGTGTGCGAAGCTGAGCTATAACTAACACTAGAGGGAGTTTCGGCTGGTGATGAAAAATATTCCGTAGGAGGTAGGTTTCCAACATTAGTTGTTGATTCCCAATCAGGTTTCACCGTTGAAACAAAATGATCTGAAGAAAATGGAAATTAAGAAGTATTTTATTAAAAAATAAAGGCATATTCACACATTGAGTATTGTGAACTAGCGGCGAAATGTAGAATATTCAAACAGTTGTACTCTTGGCACTATCATAATAACAAAAAGGTATTTAAAAAATGCATATAGTTGATCTATCATTGCAAAAATATCTAATCTTACAAAACTTACCCAGCGAAAGGCAGATTTGGACCGAGAAAGAAAAAGGATAGCTGAAGCCATTGAAGTTGACTTCACTTCCCAAAGTCGGTGTTGAGCTGTAGACGTAAGGGGATACAGATCCGGAGTAACTGAATGGCAAGGGGACATAACTGTTGGTGTTAAAGATGGCCAATCGGTCTCCCGGTGCAACAGGGATATATTTACTCTCTTGTAAATTAACCTGAAATGACAAATACAATGGTTAGCAGACAGTTGACTTGATTGAATATTAGAAGCATCGTAGGACTCGATGAATCTTTCTAATTTCCTAATTTTGATAAATATATACTTCAATAACAACGATACCAGATGGATGTTAACCGTCTTAAGAATGATCCAGACGCTACAACGTCTCTCCGAGCACCACAGGTTAAACTTATTGTCAATTTGGCCGATCTAGAGCTTGAGAACACTTTAGTATCAGCAAATTTGTAAATTACCTGAACCTGCCCTTGATAGTTATTCTTTGCAGGGATTATTGTTTCTCCGATTAACGTGTACAAGTTTTTCAGCTGTGGTCTGTACACCTGAAGTTTAAACTCTTCCGCTGGTCCACTCATTGTGTCCAGATACATTTTGAAGCCAGAGATGGATTTTCCCGAAACCGTCACTTCTATGTCTGTCAGGAAAATGGCTTTGGCGTCCCCAGAATCGTAAATGGTTCCGTCTTTGATGGATTTTCCAACACAAATATCAGCGACTCCTGAAATGAAATAAGTTGTGGTGAATACATTGGGACGAATTGTGATTGTGGTAGAATTGTTTCGGATGTTTAGGACAATTGCAGTACAGAAATAATAAAATTATACCCATGATGATGTCTTCCAATTACTGGGCGCATGGCAACCCCCAAGGTGGCAACAAGATGACAACAAAATAAGCACCTGACGAAAAATGCAGTGATTTGCAAAGTCGGCATATAAATATTTTGTAAGACGAAAAAACGAATGAACTTGCTTGAGCCGCCCTTGGCTCATAGAGATCTGGGGACCGCTTAGGGTTATTTTCGGGAATTTTCTTTTTGGTAATGAAATTAGTTTTTGTGGGGTATATCGAAGTAAGATTAGTAGGCTGACACACAAACCACTGATCCGACAGGATACAGACACACCAATGTTACATTGAAACTTATTAACTGTAGTGTTAACAGCCAACCAACATGATAATAAATACGGACTTAAATGTTTGTTACTTTGATTACTACAGAAATGAAAGAGATGGAAAATAAGGAGGAAAGTTCGTAGCTACCCCCATACTTTTCGTGGTACTGCCTCATCAAATATTCACTGGGTATGGATGTGGATGGAGGATCACAGGCCAGTAAATCACTTACGGCGAAATCATGAATGGATGTGAGCTCCACCAACTATAAATATTTAAATGCACATATTATACTCGGAGACACGAGATTTCTATTAACTGGAATAGTAGACGTGAAACACTCGGGAAATTGCGTTAGCGCATCTGATTCGCACAGTTCCCTCATGAAGGCAGTAGCTTATTATCAATCTCGGCTCGGTCAGTGTGCCTGTTACGTAGGTGTGTTTTTACGATGATAGGCCTAAATACTCTTACATATTGTCGGTCCGATACAAATGGGGGGCCTTTGTGCTATTCCGACATATACCTTTTGGAAAGACGTTACAAATTATTACGACTGTTTTGACCGTATATGCCAAGCACACTGGTTTGTGTCCTCTGAAGAGCACAGTCGCATATAGTCGCAGTTATAACTTACTAACACCTAATACCGGGTAGTATTTTATATCAAGATACCACTGAATAACACTTAACACAAAGATTATCACTTTGTGGACTGCCTATATGTTTTACAACAAATATATAAACAATTAAGTGAAGGCTTTTTTTTTTTTTGCACTCTATCACAATATCATTGATCATATATTCTAGTTCAAACCACGGTACTACACAGTAAGGGGAAAATACATCAAACACAACATAAAATAAACTACTCCTACGAAGTCTATGTTAAATACGCTATAACAATGTTAAATACGCTATAACAATGTTAAATACGCTATAACAATGTTAAATACGCTATAACAATGTAAAAAAACACGTATGATATCAATGTTAAAATACACCTACGATGAGCATGTTAGAATACACGTACAATATAAATGCTAAAATATACGTACGATATTCGTGTTAAAATACACATTAGATGTAGGCCTACATGTCAAATACACGTACGTTGTCCATGTCAGAATACCCATACATCTCAAAATACATGTACAATATATACCAGTTAGAGCTACATACATACACATTAGAGCGACATGATTAAATACAAAAAATAGGTTGATGTTCTAAAACACATAAGAAGATTACATATTTGCAACTTGTTAACATACACAACACAATATCAAGTATATACCGGTACATTAAAATCTCCACCTATCCTTTATTTGGACATTAACTGGTGTTTAAAACGTATGCCTTGTACTTCATGAAAATATGACGAAGGTGTACTGAGCCAGTATTACCAGGTAGTTTTTGCTACAGATAAATTCAGAGTATCTGTTACAATTAACGCTATAAACAAATCTATATTGTTAAAATACACAATACAATATCGAAATAAAACAATTAGGCCTATCTTCGTGTAAGTATTGATACAGCGTTATATAATATTCAATAGCATCCATGGAAATGCAAAACAAACCTTCCGTTGAAACGATTGACTCCGTTGAAGAACTTTCCTCAGTTGGCGAAACGGAAACAGTATAGTCACTAAATGTGCTTACGTCGGGTTTCGTGGCATTTCCGGTGGAGATTGAAGAATGTGATGAAGGTGTGTTTAAAACGGTGGTTTCTGTAAATGGTCCAATGCCCGTAGACGATTCTGTCACTTCTGTTGTTATATCTGAGGAAGTTGTGTTGTCCGGTTTACTGGTGGTCGCCACACCATTTACAGCTAAAACATACAAATACATATACTTCTGAAATGCTGCAACAAGACTACCGATTGGCGATTAAATCGATTGTTTAATTGATTGATTGTGGTTTAACGTCGTACTCAAGGGTATTGCACTTATATGACGACGGAAAACCGGATGGAAAACTCGTAAAAACCACCCCCGCGATTGCCAGAGCCACATCGTGTGACTATTCATATACCTGAATGTCGACAGATGGACTAGATCCCTTGAACGTTCAACTGCATGGAGTAAGCTACCACTATAAGCCACGGCCACGGGCCCATTGACGAATAATATAAGTTCTTTCATTTATATGGCTGGAATGTACTCCAAGGGTAAAACCAAATCACATAAAACTGAACAATTTCAAGTGCTTGCAGTATTGGAAATTGAATATTCTGCAGTTGCTAAGGTGAGACAACATTTATCAAGATCTCTAGAGGGCTGCCTAAACAAAAGTCAGTCAACGTGCCTTTATATATTTAAATAAGGCACCAACAAATTATAATATCATAATTTAAATAATACTTCACATTGATTTACGTTACCTGGTGATAAGCAGGCTTGGAGTGAGAACGAAATAGGATAATTTAGAGGACCAATGCTGATCTCACTCCCCACTGTCGGCCATGAACTGTAGACGTAAGGTGAAACATTTCCAGAAAAGTTGTAAGACAAAGGCACGTAACTGTTGGTGTTCAAAATCGCCAGCCGATCTCCAGGTGACACGGGAATAAAGTTACTTTGTTGTAAAACTACCTGAAGCATTGAAAAGGACGAGTATAAGATCAACTATTATAGAGTTGAGATACAAGTTAACTTACACCAAAGGTTTTTTTTATTGCTTTGTTCTTAACAAGATACCCATTGTACTAAAATCCCTGAAAGAAAAACAGATATATATTTTATTTATATTTACCTGAAATTCGCCATTGTAATTCGTCTTAGCCGGGATTGTAGTTTCTCCGATTAACGTGTACAAGTTATTTTGTTTTGGTCTGTACACCTGAAGTTTAAAATCTTCCGCTGGTCCACTCATTGTGTCCAGATACATTTTGAAGCCAGAGATGGATTTTCCCGAAACCGTTACTTCTATGTCTGTCAGGAAAATGGCTTTGGCGTCCGCTGAGTTGTAAATAATTCCAGCCTGGAGCGTTCCTCCAAAACAAATCTCTACGGCTTCTGCAGAAATGAAACGTGATGAAGGGTATGATGATGAAATAGCAACTAATGATAGGTATGCATTTTATGATAACAGTTCTTTGGCAGTACCTACATTATTTAAGGGAAATAATATATTGAGAGTTTGAGGGCTATTGCGGACTATTTTAAATGATTGTGATCGGAATGACTGATGATGATTTACGTTTTCCTCCATGGGTTTACGTTTATATAACGGAAGTGTACAACAACGTAACTAGCAACTCTTTGGACGATGAAGTGTTTATTATTCGTATTGACTGTTTCGTCTGATTGGAAGTGCGTGATACAATTACCATTGCGGTACATACGACCCTTTTACAGATGGTATAACAACGATGACTATTGTTACGTCATGATTCCGATAACCATACTGATAACGTAGCAATGGCACCGTGACAAACTGTTGATAATGATGCTTTGTTTAATTCTTGTTTTTTGTTTGTCTTATGATAAGTATTATAGGGATAATGATACAATGATGATATATAAACAGTAATCCGGGAGAAAATGTTGATAATGATATAGCCAACACGGTTTTGGTCACGGTAGTCATATTCAAAACAGATTTATTTATTGATTTGTGTAAGATTTGCTCAAGGCTAAATCTCATTTATGAACGGTCCTGTTCTTCAGTATTAAAATGAGCTGCAAACAGGATTGTAAAATAGGTACAATCTTTAGGAAATACATCGTGGCAAACATTTCTGGATATTTAATAAGATTCTTCTGTTTAATTGGCTAATTGTCATACTCAAAATGATTTTACTTGAAATGGCGGCATGTTGGCCAAATGAGTGAAGAAAATCGTCATTGACGCCATTGACAACAAATCAAGACACCGTTGTACTAACACTAGACCCATACTAAAACATCAATAGACCGGCATCGTGTTGACAAGGAGAATAATGTAAGATAAGGGAATGAGAGAATGAAATACATGTCAATGACACGATGAAAGACAAGACCAATGAAAAGATGAAAGACAGGGCAATGCCATGATGAAAGATAAGGGTAATGACATGATGAAAGATAAGGGTAATGACATAATGAAAGACAAGACCAATGACATGATGAAAGACAAGACCAATGACAAGATGAAAAACATGCCAATGACAGAATGAAAGAAAAGGGAAATGACAAAATGAAAGAAGTATGGGTAACATATAATAAAGCCTGGAGTAATCTATGGGATGCAAATACACTCTAGGTAACACATGAAAGGGGAAGTTCCGAACAGCCGGCAGGCATGGGAATCGGGTGGCTAAATTCAATTTTATAAGCACATTTATAAGAAAAGAAATCAGATCAATTGCTTAGATGACATTAAATTTTATTAACAAATATATCGATATAATGCATGTTATAAATATTTCATGCATTATCATACTAAGAATATATATATACAGGTCTACAAAAAAGAAATATTTTAACTCTAAAATATTTTTGACACTTGAAAATAATAAAAATATAAATGCAATGTATCAGATATAAAGACCTGTCATGCATTAACGTGTTTCACTTAAAAAGGTTTCTATTTTTTTGGACCACTTCATCCTCCAATGAGAGCCACTTGAACGTTGGTGCTGCAAGTAAAATATAAGGTTGAATACTTAAAAGTCTGTTTTAATTTCAATTTTAATTTTAAAAAGACAAAATTAAGCCATGTTACTCATAATTTTAACATTACAACGATAAACAGTACTTACAGCACCATCATTCACGTTGCTTCCAGTGGGACTTCTTTTTTGTTTTTGCTTTTTGTGTTTTGTTTGTGTGTGTTTGTTGTTTTTGTGTGGTTTTTGTTTTTCGGATAGGGGGGGCGGGGGGGGGGGCTCTGTCTTCTGTAAGACTTCAGATTATTACAAAAAAGTTTCTCCATAATAATTACACAAGTTAAAATATCCCAAAATAACATATGTAAAGATAGAAGTTTTATTTTATGTCACTAATGGATTGACATTTTATTGATAAAGGTTGCTATTTTTTTAGGAAAAAAACTGCTTGAAGTTCTGGGGGAATAAGATTTTGTTTTTTCTAAAGTATTAGAGTAAGCTCTAAAACAGTTAAGATCTCAAATAAGTAAGAACATTGATTTAAATGATTAAGTAAACTTCGTGCTTTACATTTACCCTGTGCAAATAAGTCCATGTAATGTCAATGTAGAAATCGGAAACATCTTCATTGAATTAAAATTACCCTATGTACAACAAAATGAAGCTTTTGAATTTTTTCCTATTTTCATGAACAATATTTCCTAATGGTCCGGATACATAAAATGTCTTTGGTCTTTGTTTTGGTGAACCTCTAACTGTCCCGTTTCCTAGATTGGAGGATTTATTGAGACAGTTGGGTATTTTTTCTTAATCTGACTGGCTATTCTCTCTCGATCAAGTCTTTCTTCTTCTTTAGGGTTATATGGACCTTCGTAGCAAAAGGCGGTTTCCGAATGAAATCTTGGATTGCTATCACTGGAATGTCCACATCGGGAACTAACCACCGAGAGCAAGATGACGATAATTAGTGTTAACAGACTCAACCAGACGAAAAAGCCGATAAACGTTGGCACACTGATCAGACTGTCTTTATCCTGAGTAGAAAATCCAACTTCTGAAAACCAATCCAGAGAAAAAATTGTCATGAGATATTGGTGTTATATAGGCTTATGTGCAAGGGTTTTTCACTTATATGGCGGCGGTGTAATCCAATAATAATTGACACTATAGTATAACCATAAAATGTGAAGTGTCTTGATGATAATGGAAAGTTGATATTCCTCCACTCTTAAATATCCTGGGATATTAGATTGTTTGTTTGATTGATTGGTGTTTAACGACGTACCCAAGGGTATTTCACTTATATGACGACGGATTGTCCAATTCACACTGTACACCGATTAATTTAGGTAAAAAACCGGGAGGAAACCTCGTAAAAACCACCTCCGCGATTGCCGGCGCCACAACATGTGCCTCGCTCATATACCTGATGGTCGAAAGGCAGACTAGAACCCGTGAACAATAAATCGAAGCATGTTCAGTTCGGGAAGCGCACTTACTACGACTGGTTGTATAAGACTTTTTACCATGTGAGTGAACACACGGATTGACGGACTAGGATGGCGAATATAGTCTTTTTGGATCGTTCGTTTGTTTGTATGTTTTATTTGGGTTTAATTTGGTACCCAATGCTATTTCACATATATTAAGGACAATCCATTTCCCACTTATCCTTGATTGAATATGGAGGAATACCGGTAGGAAACCACCTGCAATTGTGCCAGTCATATTGTGTGATAACCTGACGATCTCGAGTTAGTGAGGGGCACAATATTAGATTGTAATTTCACAAACTATTGAACTTATCTTTCGTATAACATCCAAGAGCAAGAATAGTCTTTAAATGATTAACTTTGTAAGTCTTCAACTAAATAATAACTTACCTCCGCTACATTGACTGCTGATGTCCTTTAGACATACAAACATACCAGGTGTATTAACGCACAGTTCCTGGGAAGCACATGTGGAGTTATTAGCACATTCATCCGTGTCTACAAAGAAAAAAAAAAAGATTTTGTTACAGTCCGATTTCAGACATTCTTCATAAGGTAAACATATGGACAAAAACCAGGATCATAGTTCGAATTGTGATGATAATAAGCATTAAAACGCCAGCCAAGCCAATTTGACCTTGGACGAGCATTGCTGTAGAAAGAACAGCTCACGCCGTGCTGAAGGGTATTTCACTTAAGGACGGCAGAGTATTCTTACAGTAATGGACACAAACACAACCTTAAAAGCGAGGTGTTTTGATATCGTATTATCTGGCACTAAGAAATACAGCATTGCTACTCTTCAAACTAGCTGTATGCCCTGAGCCAGAGGGTCACAATTCACAGAAGTAAGCGGTACATTTTGGTAAGGGGCTAGATTGGGAAGCACATTAAAGTTATTTTGGTTTGCCCATGGGGTATTTTGATAAGAGAATTTTATTAGAATAAGCCAAACGATTGAAAAAGATAAAACTAAAAAACAAATATGAAAGAAAAATACATGTAGAAGGAACATACTTCTAGGTACCCATCTCATTATGTGAGGTGATGATTTAAAGAAAAAATGCGTTTAAACATTAAGCTTGAGTGTCGGAAGCTTGAGTGTCGGAAGCTTGAGTGTCGGTAAAAAAAATGTTGAAACTAGATTTGTTTGGTCGGTTGGGGTTTAACGTCATACTCAAGGGTATTTCACTTATATGACGACGTCCCAGCACAATGGGTGAAGGAAACCACTCCAACACCACTTGCAACAAACAAAGAGAGGACAAAGACAGGAAGCAATACGGACACCACAAACAGATTGGCTCCCTGTTCCTCTAGAAACTAGAAACTGTACACACCTAGGCATGAATGGGAGTCCTCAGTAAGAAAGTATCCGGATCGACAGCTACAGTTATAGCTCCCAACTTCATTGGTGCATGTATGCTGACAAAATCCGTTGTTTGTGTTACATTCGTTTTCATCTGAAGAAGAAGAAAAACAACAGTTTACTTAAAAATAACGAAATGAAAACATGGTTTTATTCAATTTCAAATAAATTTCAAAGATCAAAAGAATTTGAAGTGGATTTTACTTACCGTTACATGTTACATTATCAGAAGCATCTAACGAATATCCATCTGCGCATGCGCACTGAAATCCTCCTGGTGCTTCCACACAATGATGAGAACATCCCATAGATCCGGCGTCACATAATTTGACACTGGGCGTAGTTTGTTCCGGACATGCTGAGGACTCTGGGAATGAAGTATTCGCCACGTTAAAATTTGGACATCCAAACATCATGCTGATTTTGTTCCTGCCACTAAAACGCTGCGTGTTGGCGATGAAGTATTATATTATCCTTAAGTACTCGCATAAGTGAAATGCGTTAGTTTTTTTTCTGTTTTCTCTTCACAATTTCACATGTGTTTGGAACAAAACTTTTTTGTTGGCTGAATATTGTTTAATTATGTCGTTCTTGTATTTTATGATAACTGGTTTAGGGGGGGGATTTATATATTGGGGGGGGGGGGGGATAGAGTGTTGGGTGTGGT
>JAVFBW010115236.1:0-15697 GCA_034783835.1 Mopalia ciliata | reverse complement strand
ATAATTTACTGTAAGAACTTGTTTTCCTAAGATGTCACACTACTGTGCTAACGTTGGCTCAATTGCATGTGTCCCATAAGTTAATGTGACTAGGAACACAAGGAAACATGCTTTATCCTTGATGTATGCTCGCACGAACTGCTTGCTTGTGCACGTCGGAGTTGCGTTGTGTCATGATGTGTTTTGGACTGAGTATAGTTTATTGTAACTTAGGACAACTGACGTTCCTCGCATTTTACACACTGGTAAGTGAAGCAGGTCATATTACTGCAAAATAACCTGTAAAAATGTTGGACTTTCCGGCCAGAAACAAATGCCGCTACAAGTTAAAAGTTGCTGGTTATGTTCCCGGCGAATCGAGCAAAGCGAAGTAATGTCAGTGATTGTTGTCTCATATGCAACAATTGCGGGCCCAGTCAATTGCGCATGTGCGCCCAGTCAGCTGTAGGCCGTGTTAGCTTCCCATTCAATTAACATGGGAGTTCAACTTCAACAGCTGATTGCTCCTTAATGCCGGTAAATAGCTCAAGTGCCGTGATCGTATCATTAAGTATGATGTATTATACATAACATGTGCAAATATTACAGTAATCCAGTATAGTTTAGTTAGTTCCCTATCGCGTTGAAATTTAGACCTTTTACTCTCATTTAAATCCAGGTTAATTCGACGCTATTTAACATTTTCACACTCTTTCCAGCCCTACAGAGGGAAATCCTTAACACCAATCTTACTTGCCGTGTTATATTCTAGTTAAACAATACGAGTGCAGTGTTCCCTAAAAAACTGGTGAACCTCTGATGATGTTTAGATAGTTCCCTGGAGCGTTGAAAATGGAGAAATTGTCAATTCCGACTCCAAAGTCATAACAGCAACGGCCACTTGGTGTATGGTTGAGCGAAGACACCCGCTGTGTTCTCACGCCCCTCACTGTCCGAGAGCCATTGTTTTCATAAGGGATTATAGGTCGTGCATACTATGGCTATAGCCCCAGTCAACACACAACGGTAAATGCTTGGCAAAGTGAGATGCATGATTAATAGTAGTTCAGTCGCCTCATACATTTTCATCGCTTACATTGGGGACGTCGCGCCGAGTTTTGCCAGGTGTTTAATTGGACTGAGACCAACTGCCATTACATGCTAGTGAATATTACTTTACTATAATATATATACCTCAAATCGTACGATTACAGAATAAAGTTAAAACCCACAAACAATAGTAGTCATGTGTACAGACTAAACATCATTTATTGCCATTCATAAAAATATACATGTATATTATATGTAGCCTACGCTTGTTCATGGAGGTTCATACAGTTCCACTTAAATAACATAAATAGTTGAGGTTGTCCAGAGTTATCCAATTGTGAGCAATTGGCTATCTAATAACATGCCGCAAGTTCTTAACCCAATACCTTAACCCAATACCGTGCTTCAATCGATAATAGCCGGCAAATACTTCAGTAAAGTTACATAAAATGATCCACAGTGTGTGGAGTATGGAAAAGGTAACTTTTAGGGCTAGGTGTGGATTGGAAAGGGCCGCCGGTCAGATCTGACCAGCAGTCGGTAGGCTACATGTAGGCCTACAACTAAGATGGGGTCGGAGTCATACAGTAAAAAAAAATACATCAAATATCAAAATCTTTTTAAAAAAAGTATTTTACATGCTGTGTCGGACTAGTAGCTTACAGCTACGGCTAGTAATCATCTTTTGTTTGTTTTGAGTTTCATGCCCTGTTCAAGATTATTTCAATCATATAATGGCGTGCCAGCATAAGTATGGGAGGAAACCGGTCAGTGTCCGGTGGTTGGTGTCGACAAAGCAGTTAAAACTGGAGACAAAACCAGCCCGGGAGCTAGATATGAACTCACACATGAACCTCATTGATCTAAGTGTATTATACCGATAGACAGATACGGATGTATAGATTTATTTAAAAATCTATAACACAATGCATTTAATTGATACTCATGCACAAATGTCCTACTATAGCTAAATAACTCTTCTTTTGTAGAGTTTAATTCCGCTTTGTTTTTATACTGTTAATTATATATATATAGTGTAATGTTTTCTGTAGATTTATTGTCTGAAATATAATCATACTAGTACGCCTATACATGTCTTGCTTGGTCGCCTTGTTCATCTGCTATACATATTTTTGCGTCCATTGTTTAAGTTTGTATCTCTCTGTAACCCTGCCTAGCACGTGTAGCCAGTTGTCTGACACCTCTCTGTCACCCCACTCTGACACGCGCGCTTAAAACAGCAAGTGTTTTGATAATGCTTTACTGTGGCATGGGACTATGCCCACACTACCCACCCCATAAGGTGTTATTGCAGTGACCCCTGGCGGCGTCGAATAGAACTAAAGTGTCCCTCATTGTTGCATATGGCAGAAAGGTCAGTAACTTTTTAGTCTTGTTTAGCAAATAAAAAGACACAGAGTTCATTCGATTGGAATATTATACCTATATTAAGCCAATAACTCTACTTAATTGAAGATTTAAGCTCTACATCGAGATCCGATATCGAGAATTACAGATTTTGGGCTGTTTAAGCTCTCTATAGCTATTACACTTTTCCGATGATTGAAGTAGTAAACAAGTGATTTCAATATCCATTATTTATGAAATTCCGAAACTCCATGAAAACTACAAGCGTCGCTGTGGCGGAAAGTTGGTGTATTGGAGCTTCCTTTTCCCCTCGTGTTCTGTCAGAGCTAAGGGGCAACACGGATAAGATATGTTGTATCGTCTTGTGGCTGCATTACCTCGAGGAAGTGAGGCGCCCACAATTGGAAATTAATTATTATTTTTTATAAATATTTTTACAGCAATTCAAATATAAATACATAAACTTAAATTCGATAAAATCAAAAATGAGAGCCTCAAGCTTCCCCTATCTCTTTGGGAGTACTGTCCAATACCTTGTCATCGTGACATAAAACATAGTACAAACAGTCGCTGGCTTGATTGGTATTTCATATGGCATTCAAGTATGTAATATTTATTTGACGACTGGTTTATCCCTTTATATATCTTTATCATACGATGGGAAAAAACATTTGTTCATTAGTATGAGTGCCGGCTTATGGGTGTTCCACTGATGAGTTTGAAACCGTCTGCCTATATCAGGTATATATGAGTGAGCCGCACTAGTATAGAAAGAGCAACTCGGTTATTATTTATGATTGCCTATTAAGGAAGGTTTGTGCGTTATCATGTACTAATTAGTTATTACATAAATAGTAGTGGGGATTCATTTTGAAAACCCACTGCTATTCATGTGGTATTTTTTTTTTATTACTCACAAAGAGGGATTCAACGTTATTATGTTCTTGTACTACCAGGTAGTGGGAAGGGGATGGCGCTGTGCTGCAATGCATATCCGGGCATTTGGGCTAACATTTGCTATGACCTCCTAAAGAAGGGTTGTTACTTACCATGTAGTGGGAAACTAAAATGACAATGACTAAAAACGGAAGGGTTGCCCCTAGGGCTGTCATGGGGAAGGTATGGTTTCTTTCAGTGATGCTTTCCTTTAAAGCTGTCGACACGCTGTTGACTATGTCATCCCGGAAGGGTCCGACTGAAGGTCTTCTTCTTCGTCTGCTTCATCAACGATAGCATAATCTTGAACACTAACACTATCATATTCTTCTTCCGGATGCTTGATTAATTTATGACGCATCCTATCGTAATTTCTAGAAAAATGACCCCCACAAATATCGCACCATAAGATATCCTTCTTGTTCTTGTAATGGCGCATTTTTTTCAATGTCAAACTCATTGCATAACATGGCTTGGACATCTGGATCTGTCATTGACATTGTCCATACCCCGCAGCGTCAGGCCTAGCATTAATAAAATCCGTTCTTTTTTAAACCGCCGACTCCAGACATCAATTCTCCGTACTGGTATATATAAGACTTGCCAGAACCACGGCCATCACGAACAACCTGTGACGTCACAACAAGTTTTTTACATGCCGCGCTTACTGTAAATATAAAGATGACCGAGTCACACCCCGGGAATGGGCATTCTCCTTCTTGGTTTCCCGCACCAGCCCATCACGCTGAGGTCACGTAACGAAAGCCCATCATGGCTTGACATCCAACTAGGTCATTGACACTGTCCATACACCGCCATCGTCAGGTGTAGAATGAAATTATTCCCTTCTTGTCCAAACTGCCGAGCCCAGACACGCATTCTCAGCACCCATATGTAAGGCTTTCGTCTCCTTTTTGTAAGCAACGGAGTTAACGCCCAGAACCACGGCCATCGCGTACAACCTGTGACGTCATAACAAGTTTCTCAGAAGTCCGCGCTTACTGTATATATAGAGATGACCAAACCACACCCCGGGAATGGGCACTCCCCATCTGGGTTTCCCTCACAAGCCCATCATGCTGACGTCACGTCACGAAAGCCCATCATGGCTTGACATCCGGCTAGGTTATTGACACTGTCCATACACCGGCATCGTCAGGTCTAGAATTACCTCAATCCCTTCTTGTACAAACCGCCGATCCCAGACACCCATTCTCTGTACTCATATATAAGACTTTCGCCCCCTTTTTGTAAGCAACGGAGTGAACGCCCAGAACCACGGCCACCACGTACAACCTGTGACGTCATAACATCCGGATGTCCTGAAGGTGGTGACGCATCAGGTGATCTAACGGTCGCATCAGGGTGGGCTCTGACGTCTTGGCTCCGGTGGTGGTGGGGGTGGCCGCTAAGATCCCATCGATAGCCTCAAGCAGGGTTGGTGTGTTGAGTACGGCCCAAGCCTCCTCGTTTAACGTGATACCGATCGATCCTCTTGTTTGTACACCATCCAATATTTAAAGTACACGTAAATATGTTTTTTGTGCATGGTCCGGGTTGTCCGCTTTATCCGCATCCGTCAATACCACCCCATCGGGGTGTACGGTCAGCTTGTTTAAATAAGCAAAAGCCACCGTTTAAATACCACCGCCGCAGAGGCTCCGGTGCTTCTCAGCCTCCGTCTTTGATGTCTCCTCGTCGTTCTATTCCTCTTCTAGACAATCTGGCCGGTAAGGGTATCCCTTTTCGTCGTCATCCTCATCCTCTTCTTTCTCTACCTCCTTCTCGTCCTCCTTCTGTATTGACGCCTCGGTCTCGAGATGACTCCCCTTGGGAGTCATCTGACACCCAGCAGTCGACGTTCTCTACATTTCAAAGGCCCTTTTTAGGGCCAACTCTTCCGAAAAAGGGCTTCTCTGTTCATATGCAATACGAATCTAACACCAGACCCCACACACCTTGCCTTCGACATACCTTTTTTTAAACCACCACCATCACCACCAGACACAGACCTAACAGACCACCCTTATGCCTACCTAGGAACACACGTTCACCTGTAGGCCATCCTGAGTACATACAGACGTAGAGGGCGCCATGTTGATGCGCCTTCATACCTATGAACATAGCCTGTAACGTTAACCTGTAGTAAAATATGACACCATACAGACATGAAGGACGCCATTTTGATGCACCTTAATACATATTAACGCTGCCTGTAACGTTAACATGTAGTAAACCATTACTACATAAATACGGGTCCGGTGCCAAAATCGTACCGGACACATATTTATGTAATAACTCCTTGCTACATAACAACGCTAAACCCTTCTTTATTCTGTAATAGCAAATGCGACCTCTGTTGATCATACTATAATACCCACAGCTAAATCTTAATGAAATTCAGATGTTCGACTCCACATGTACAACGATTTATTTAATGAAACAAGTTGCAAATGGTTCACTGAATATTGGACTTTTTTTATATACGTTTTCGAGGTATCAACCATTTGGGAATACCTTTAACCTGAATGATCTTTTGTGCGCATTTAGCGGACGAGTAGTTAAAAAACATAAGAATAAGGTTTAGATAACAGATAATGATATAACATTATTATGGAATTCTGATGGTGATCCTTTGTTTCAATCATGTGAGCGTTATGTTTGGCCATTACCAGCGTGTGTCAATGAAATGCCTAGTAACAGCAATGATAACTGTCTGCTAGTAGGCTTGCCAAAGCGAAGCCATGGTCTCACTGTTATCTGAAACCATTTGTGGAGAAGATGAAGCGACTGGGTACCACAGGTTTTGACTGGTTAAATAAAGACAACGAACTTCTAGAGTGTTTAGCCTCTGTGCGTCCTGTGATTCCTGTGCTAGACCAACGTTTCGAAATACTATGCAGTTTAATGGTCAGTTTGGCTGTGATTGGTGCTTACGGGAAGGTGGAGTTATAGAGCGAGTATATGGGTCATCAAGAATAAATGCTTTGTCAGACAATCCTCCACAAAACAGAGAGAATTTTAAATTAATGAGAGATGCTTTAGCAAGCTCAGATGCAAGTCCCGTCAATGGTCTAAAAGGCATGAGTCCTCTGCTATTTTCACCATTGTTCAACATAGTTCTGACCTTTGTGCCAGATTATTGACACTTTTCTTTGTTTGGTGTTGTGCGAATGTTTTGTAGGCTGTGGTTCGATTCGGAATAACTGTACGTTATATAGGTCGCAGTTTGTCGGAGGTTAATCAAAGGATATGTAAAATAAAAATACCCAGTAATATTTCCAGACCGCCTAGAAGTCTATCAGAGAGGAAACTTTGGAAAGGCTCAGAATAGAAGTCATTCCTGCTGTATTACTCTTTGATTGTATTACATGGTACATTGCCCCAGCAATATTTAAATTACTGGTTCCTTCTCCTCTTCTCTGTTTATTTGCTTCTTCAAAATAAAATCAATCCAGTTGATGTTGACTTGGCTGAAAAATCACTATTAAAGTTTGTTCAAGGTGTTCCTGTTTTGTATGGTAGAGGATATTGTACATTTGATGTGCATTTAATGGACATAACTGATGCAGTAATTGGACTGGGGGCCATTGTGAGTATTTTCATGTTTTCGGTTTGAAAGTAATATTGGACCAGTAATATCCCTTGTAAGAGGCACAAAATATGTGCCAATGCAAATGTGTAAAACATTCCTGCTGCATACATTGCTACCCGGTTTGTATATAAAATTTTTCACTGTAAGTGATCTGTGTTTAGATACTCTGCTTAAAAGATTAATGTGTTCTTGAAAATATGTGAGGAAAAAGTCTCTTTCTGTTGACAATTTCCATCTTTATGGGTCACCAAAAAATCGTTTGCTAGAGACTGCTGAGATATTGGCTTTCAATCGTTGTTTGGATTTGACCCAAAGATTTGCAGTGAACTCACTTTATATATGCTCAATTGATTTTAAATCTTGTAATCAAAACTCTGATGACACAATAGAACTTAAGAATGGGTCATTTTGTGATTTATTGGGGTGTGCTTTTGGAAAGTTCTTTTGTACTTGCAATTACAATTGCAATTGTGAGGAAAATGTTATGTTATTTGTAAATCACATGGATAAAGTGAATGACAAACCTATGGCTTACAACCGAGAACTTAATGTGTCTGCAAATCGTTTTATATTAAATGGACAAAGAAACTATGATAAAACACATCATTATTCCATTACCAACAATTAATGAAGCTGATAAATAAACAGCCAGCAAGCACAGACAAACAACAGTGGAGATCATATATACTGTATATCATAATTTATGTGTCAGAAATAAAGTATGAAGATCAGTGTTAAAAATATTACTAGGTGCTTCTTTTTTGTAGCTGCCCAGCGCACTGCGGCTGCTATCCCCACCAGAGACTTTAGATGCAGAGTTGTCACTAATTGCCGGTAGTCTCAAACAGATATATTGATTTCTTCTTTGTTAGTTTTTTTGTTAAAATAAACCAAGTGAAACTTACTTTACTCCATCCTGATAATTTAAGAAAACTGAATCACTTTCCTGATGATGGCAAAATAAACCGCCGAAATGTTGAAGTCAAAATGAATCTTTCTTTCTTCGGTGTAACACTTCTCTTGTTCTATGAATGTAGATAGTTAAGTAACCATAAATAACACCTGTAAGATGACGCATGTATACACAGTTGATTGCAACTTGTGTATAATAATGGCTCCACGTGTCACATCTACTGACATGGTTTCTGCCCTCTTACATAATCAGCTCCTGTATAAACATTTATGACAACTCTGCTAAAAAGGTTTCTTTCAGATATCATAGACTGACATGTAAATAGATGTTTGTTATTTTCTTTGTACATGACATGACCTCCAACTTATGGCTTAATTAAAGTCGACATATTGAGAACGTTAAAAATCATCTTTTCACAGTTAATTCACTGCTTTTTTAATGTCAAGGAAGTGGATCCACTAGATTAGGATTAGAAGGTATTTACTTTGACAGACATCGACTATAAGCATGGACAAGAAAGCTTGTAGAGAGCAGCTTGTTTGAGTGCATATCAATACAGTCTTTGCACTGGAGGGAGATTAATTCTTCAGCCCAGCAGCACACTTGCCATTTTGTCATTGTGCTTTACCCCTGACAGTGTATACACCCATCAATCCGAAAACATTGGTCTTTAGATTTTCTATAGAATCCATCAAACTTGTTCTATAGAAATTCTAAAGAAGACAGCAACACAGTTTCTTTGAGAATTTGTGTCTTTAGAAATCTATAGAAATTCTATAAAACTGATGAAAAGGGGGTAGGGACATTTGCCCTTAACGACATGAACCCTGGACATGAGCCACTAGGACATAAGCCCTTACCAAATTCCAAATCTGTACATGAGCCCTTAAGTATTTATTTTGTCTGATAAAACACTCAGTTGTAAAATAAAACCGACCGATTTAAATATTCTTTTCTGATTAGTTAATTAAATGTTACTTCTTTAAAATGGTCTTAAGGTCATTGCATGGCCTGATGTCTTAATTCTTATGTTTTTTATTTATTATGTTTGTAAAAAAAAAAAGACAAAATCTTATTTTTTCAACATCAATTAAAAATTTTGTGAAATGAAACAAAGAAATATTGCAATCAATGGACTACTTCGACGCAACCTATGTTTCGGTAGCCCCACATTTCGTCAGGTACAGAGCCACTCGCAACATCTGAATGCGTTCTCCCACCTGCACGGTTTAGACGACGGGCGCCAACTTTTGAGCCAGCATCGAGGAATGTTCACGACATCACCATCCACAGAGAAGACCAAACGAGCAATGACTGTGAGACCTTGAACCGGTCATTCTCAATGCTGGTGGGCCACAATCATCCATCAGTCTGGAAATTTATAGAATCATTAAGAACAGACAACACCATGGTCAAAACAATGATAGCCCAATGGGCTGTAGGTGTATGCCATAGCAAACGTCAATAAAGAACCACCAAAGACTTGCAAGAAAGAGTGGCCAAGATCTGCACAGAGAGACGGGATGGAACAAAAATTGTCGCCCAAACTCTACAAGCCGCCGGACACTGTATTCGCTTTGTTTAATTTGTCAATTTGTGTATAAAAAAAAATAACTCACTTTATGATCATTTACTGTGCTACAATATGCTTCGTTTTAATGTGCTACTATTTCACAAAATAAATGTGACAGAAAATTACTTTCAATTCTTATTTATTTTTACTCATTTAAACATTCATAAGGGCTGGTGTCCACATTTACAATAAGGGCTAATGGATTATGTCCTATGGGCTCATGTCCATAAGGGCTCATGTCCATAAGGTATCATGTCCTTAAAGGCTATTGTCCTACACCCAATCAAGAGAGTTCTATTGAAAAAAGTGTTCCATACAAGTTCTATAGAATTTCTATAGAGTTCTATTAAATTCTTTAGAAGTTCTATAGAACAGTTTTTTGCAGGGTTAGTATACATAATAACGTTGAATCCTTCTTTTTATGTAATAAAAAAGTAGTAGTAGGGATTCAAAATGAATCCCCACTACTATGTATGTAATAACCAATTAATAAATGATAACGCACAGAACTTCCTTATTTATATAATAATAAATAATAACCGAGTTGGTCCATCTATACTACTAGCCGCATCACGATATGTTGTCATGTAGGCAATCGCGGATCGGTTTTTAATGAGGTTTTCTCTCGATTTTACACGGTATTTAAGTGAGAAGAAGCTGATAGTCCATCTTCATAAAAGTGAAATACCTTTGAGTATGACGTTAAACCCTTATCAAACAAACAAACATATACGTCCCAAGGTATACTGACCTCGGCTTTGCGTATATGATCAGTACTAGTGCTTCTCGTATAGAAAGATTTTCAGCAAAGATGAAAATTGGTTTTCTTAATGTGTCGTGAGCCTCGACTGATCAGTTAGCTAGATTCCTGAGGCGGAGAGTTCGAATCGCGGCTATACACAAGCAACATTTTCTTTATCTACGTTGAAAACATATATAACGCCGTGTTATAAACGTATCCCATCTATGGGAGAATGTGCATATGTTTGTTGGTTCGTTTGATTAAAGTTTAATTTAGTCGTACTCGCTGCCAATGTTATTTCCCTTACATAACGACGGCTAGTCCATTCACATTCTTCCTTACTTAATTACGGTGGAACATCATAGGAATCATAGGAAAATCAAAGGGTACTCGGATGGGAAAACGCAAACCCCTCTCCTTATATAATTTTGACTGTCTGACGAACTCAGAAAATCTTTTTTCTAAAAACAACCCAAGCCAAGTCTTTTAATTCCTAAATGGAAGATAGCTCGGGTACTTTTCATTGTTTTCAATCTCTCCACTGGCCCAGTCATGTTTTAATAAAGCTATATGTTTTAGCACAAAAGAATATGGCTAATTCCTCCGTTTTAAGCCCTTCGTCCTGCCTATCTCAACCCATGGTGAAAGTTAGAAATTGATCCGCCGCTATCGCCGTCCTCCCAAAGCATATATCTAATTTGTCTCTGATTTGTTTAGACTCACAGGAAACAATGACTAGTATTTGACTTACCAGTACCTGTAGTATTTCTTTCCAAAGGGTTTCCAATCGTATTGTTGCAAAGGGGGATAACTTCAATGTGCCAAGTCGGGCGAGAAACTCGAATAAAACTTTATTGAAACGCCAAGAAAGAAAGAAGGAGTTAGATTATTGCGATTTTTGTATCTAAAAAGACCTGAGTTGCCTTCTCCATATACTACTACTAATTAATTCACTTCTCAGTTTCATTTTCTTCTGCATTAAGACATACATGTAATCTAGGATTGCCGATCATTATATTAGATTCTCTCTCATATACCATGTTGTTTTGTTTTGTTTTTGTTTTGTTTTTTTAAATATGGGGGTTTTATTACGAAATTCGGATACCGGTAAGGCCAAGTGATAAATGCATTGAATTTGTTTTCACATATCATGCATAGATACGCAAATGGTCGGCGTATTGCCTATTGCTTTTTAATTTCTGTTTGGACATGACCGAGATTTTGCGTGAGAATGTGCGAGAAATAACGAGACCCAACAACAGCGACTCGAGGCGTGCATGACTAAGTTGTCTCGAACAATCCATTTATTTCAGTTCGCTACAAAGTTTCTGATTTCAGCATGGTGTGTACTAAAAAGTCCATTTTGTAGATCTGTAAATTCAATAGTTGTTAAATCCAAATCATGTATTGCATTGTTTTATCCGCTTTGTGAAAACATGTGTTTGGCTGACAGCCTTGATTTCACGTGGGGACTACAACAACAACAACACTATATATTTACGCTACATTGATTACTATGGTGACATTACTTTCAGATTGTAGCGCATTAGATTAAAGGTTACATGTGTTAAATTTGTGTTAGTATGAACCTGATCTAGATACATATATGATTAAAAATTGCCCAGCTAAATGGGGATTATGAAATTAAGGTTTTCAAGGACCAATTTTAACCTGAAAAAGGCAGCACTGTAAAAGCGATTGGGAAGGGCTCGTCTTTCCTGTTGCTTATGGAGTTTAGGGGCACCAGGGGTCTGATCTGTCTTATGATTGTCCTGTCTTGTCTTGTCTTTCTTTTTTGTGTGTTTTTTTTGTTTGTTACCAGTGTAGTCAAAGTAGATCCAGGTACCGTCATTATATAGCGTATGCACTACTGACAGTACAGCTTCATCACAAAACGCCTAGCAGATTGAGATTTTTTATCCAAACTAAACAGAAAGTAAAATCTTTACTTTCGCCGACAAAGGCTCATGGGAAACGGCTATCATGGCAGAGCTAAGTCAAAGCAAGGGCTTAGGCAGAAGGGTGTCCACTGTCCAAATGGACACCCTGAATTGATCAATTGCTGTATTTGAACACCCTTTTTCAATAAGCTTTAACATTCAGGAGGTAGGAAACTGCTCAAATTGGACACCCAGTGACTTTAAAATGTGATGAAAAATGGCCATTTTGAACACCATACTTTGATTTTGGCTAAGCATCAGAGTCAACGGTAGTTTCCTTTATAAATTGGGTTATGGGCACCATGAGTAAATTATCCTAATCAAACAGATGAACAGGGCATGCTGCCATGGCTCGGAGGTAAACTGATTCGATACAGCATTCACAGGTTCGAGTCCCCAAGTGAGCTGAATGTATATTAGGCAGGGACACTGAATGCGTCCAGAACGAAGGGGTTTTTTTACAAGGTTTTCTCATGGTCTTCCACTATTTTATTGTAAGTAAGGCAGTGTGAGACAATCCTCATAAAAGTCTAATATCCTCGAGTAAGACATTAAACAACCTGTGGACTGGCCAGACATGTGATCCTATGTATAAAATAACCTTATTTATAACCAAAAATGATTAAATTTGTCCACTTTTGTTTGTTTACAGGCATCCCTGAATCCAGTACAGATTTTTAGTGCTGGAGCTGAGGAAGAGAAGGCTGAAACCGCTCGACTTGTAAGTAGGCCTAAAAAAATGTCTTGTTTCCCCTTAACCTGACCGACCCTAAGAAATATCTAGAGTGTAAAGTTTTTATTTGCTTTTGAAAAACAAATAAAAGAAATTAAATAAAAGTTTGAATTTTTTTTTTTTTCTTTGTAAAGACCTTTCAAAATTTGCATATTTTGATTTCAAAGACTTTTTTTGTAATGTTTTTCTGTCATGCAAGCATCTGTATCAGTTTTATTAAAAATCTGCTGGTTTGTACAACAAATTGATCAGAAAAAAAATTCTGCCTGCCTAGCCCAATTTTTTTCAGGCCCTTAGAGGAAACACAGCATTTTTTTTTTAGGCCTTATATGCTTGTACATTTATGAATAGATGCACCATAACCCCTCAAAGGTCAATTCAACAGACTTTCCAGGTGGCTTTAGCAACACCCATCTTATAATTGTCTTTTATTTCTGCGTAGAGTTGGGAACAATCTTGGTTCCCTGAGGCAACATGGAAATGATCTGTTGGTGATGTTTTGTGTTGCGTCCTGTGATATCATGTATTTGTTCTGTTTTGTCTTTTGCGGGTGGTTGGAGGGAGCTTCATGTTGCCCAAGTGCTCTCAGAGCTAATGGGGAACAGGAAGCCGATCTGTTTGTGGTGTGTGTGTTGCATCCTGTTGTTGTTGTCATGTATTTGTCCTGTCTTTGTTTGCTGCCACTGGCGTCGAGGGTGGTTTCTTTCACCCATTGGGCTGGCACGTCATCATATAAGTGAAATACCCATGAGTACGACAAACACCAATCAAACAAACCGTTTTGTATTTTTGTGCTGCCAGTGGCATCAAGTTTCTTTCACCCATCTGACAGACACTCAGAAGTGTGAACGGAACAATCTTAAGGATGGTGTTAAACCCCAATCAAAAAACCTAAATCTTTTATTTTTTTGTACAATTTAAGAAGTACTTAAGAAGGAAATCTGTCTGTGATACTTAAACTGAGCAGCTTCCATTCTTTGTTTCAGTCCTCATTTGTTGGTGCTATAGCCATAGGAGACTTGGTAAAAAGCACCCTGGGACCAAAAGGAATGGTAAGATTTGCCTATTTATATTCCAAGGAATGGTTAGATCAGCTGATTGTTCCAAGGAATGACATACAGGACTGAGAGGTTTAAGAGGTTTCCTCATGATTTTCCATTGTAATTAGTCCAGCAGCAATGTGAAGTGAACAATTAGCGTCATATAAGTGAACAACCCTTGAGTACGACATTAAACCCTAGTCAAACAAACACACACAATGTGGCTCTTGATAGGTTGATTACAAATGATTTGAATAATAATGAAGATAATATTAGCCTGAAGTGATATGCCATGAAAAGTCCACCATATTCAAGAAAATTACTCCTATTAATCATGTATAACTAAATGGTGTCTTATGGCCATTTGGTTGGTAAGATGTCATTTGAGTGAAATGATTGTAAGTATGATGTAAAACCCCAATATAGCAATCCGTATTATTTCAATTGAAAAACCTGTAAGCGATACGTGTATATTTCTGTTACTAAAATAGGTGGAAAAAACCTCCAGTATTGCAAACGATAGTGACTTATTGTAACTTTTACTTTGCAGGATAAAATCCTTTCCTCAATAGGAATGAATGATACCATCCAGGTGACCAATGATGGAGCAACAATCCTCAAAGCCATAGGAGTGGACAATCCTGCTGCTAAAGTATTAGTTGGTAAGTACCCTCTGAGACAATTTGGGCTGTTCAAGGGGGCTTCCTGTTGCCCTGTGGACGGTTGAACGAAGCCCTATTAAATTTAATTCTGTGAAAGATGACGTCATGCCATGTTGAAGATTTATCTCTAACCCGGCATTAGAGATTTGGTTTTAGCTGCTAATCGTCTTTTGATCAACTTGTCACAGGGACCACTTTCACAAAACGTCTTATAACCAAATATCGTGCAGTATTTTCTGGCCTCATTTAATCGTATGATAGATTTCCACAGTATAACATTTGTGTGTGTTTGGTGGGGGAGGGGGGTGGGGGACTTCCTAAACACTGGTGCTCACAGAGCCAAACACATACAGGAGCAGGCCTAATTTTGCGTTTACAACCGATCTACCATTCGCGTGAATTTCAACCCACATAAACTGTCGTTGGTTACGTGAAACGAATTTGCACGAACGATCGTTCTCGTAAATAGGTTAGGCTAAATATACTTTCATGTTGCCTGTCTTTACAGACAGTCAGTTTTCAATGTGTAAATAATACACGCCTATCTCCAACATTTAACTCTACCAGATATTCAGCTGAAAGTTAGTATTCTGTTTCTTTTTATAATTTAATTTTCGACCTGGGTACGTGACCATCTAGAAATCAAATATAATTTTACCTATTACCTATAATAAAATAGAACAAACCTCAACAACTTGAGCAAAAAAGCAAAGTTCATTGGCACTCTCTCTATGTCTATATTTAGCTTCTGAAATGTACATCCTTTGTTATGTTGACTGTTTTAAATTGCCTCAGTGGGAGATCAAACTGATAGACAAAAGGATGCAGCATCAGGCTTTTCACAACCCCCATTCTGCTACCGCCTACTCTCCAGCTGTGGAATAGCCTAGAATTGATACAATGTTGACTTCAAAGAAAACAATTGCCGGGACGTCTTGGGTTGATAGGGGTCAGGAACACTGACACCCTGCCCATCACATGACATTGTCTTTGTTTCATTCATGACAGACAAGGCATCCTATGTCAATCATAATTTGGTTGTAGCGCCACTCCCACAGTCAATTAACCAATTCTACACAGTTCCACAGTGTGGGTGTGGCTTCATTTAATAGGTCAGACACCTGGATAATACTTCATTGTGAATATAAAACAACATTGAGCCAACC
>JAVFBW010115214.1:0-15705 GCA_034783835.1 Mopalia ciliata | reverse complement strand
TTGCACCAGATACGAACCGGAACAGTGTTTTTCAAGCTGTTGCTTATTTTGTGTTAAACTGTCGTAGGTTCAAATAAGGTATTTGTTTGAAACGAAACAAAAACTGTTTTTTTTTTATCTTTTATTTTTATTTTGTTGATATGTATATATGTAACTCCGTTAAGTCTGTGGTGGTATCGGAGGGGGAGCTTTCGTGATTTTTTGTACACCATGAAGTTTCCTATACGTATTTTTATTACTATGTTTTCATGTAATGCTATTATCCTACCACAAGCGAAAACATGGCGCAAATCATTCTTGCGAATGGAGCCGCCAAAAATTAAATAACTAACTTCCAACGTAGAAAAAAATAATACATTTCTAAAGCAAATAATATTGCATATACACTGTAATAATTGGTGACGTCATAGTTGTATGCCCACCACGTAATTCAGTATATCGATGGTCCTCTGTCAGGGGAAATATCATGGTCAGCAGAGCACATCTCGCGAAGCAAAATGAAGAGGACCCCAAATGTACATTATATAGTTCGTAAATTATCTTTCGACGTCAGAGGGTTCGAATTTCTCCCCTGGTTTTTATCGCCATCTTACAGTTTTAGTCTTATCAGACCATTTATCTGTCATTCTACGTAGAAATAACTATGATCTATTAGTTTTTTGTATCAGACATGCTTTCATGCACAGATATATAGACAATTTACTTATAAGCTTTTCATTTGAAATATGTTGTCGCGCATTTAGAGGATTTTGACAGTGCCACCAACGATGAAGCTTGAATAGCCTATTGATTCACGAAGCCTTTCTTATGTCATTTAAATGGTGTATATACAAGCGGATGTCAACAAGGTTCTTGTTACAGATCGATAACTGTGTGTTGTTCAAGGCGAAAGTATGCGGATCAATGGCTACATACGTTAATGTCAAATTCAATTACAGTGCATATACCGTTAACAGTCCCATTGTCCTGTCCAGGATCGTTATATGAGAAGCAACCTTCAACAAAAGGTTTACAAACATCGTCTCCTGATAGAGGAGATGCATGGTTAAACAAAGCATCCATATGTATGTAATTGTAAACTCATGGACCTATTTAAGATAAACCAGCGGTGTATAGTTAATAAATGCATTACGGCGATGTACAATCCTAATTTAAGATCTGCTGATTCTGGCCACAAAACAAAACACAATTAGTGGAGAAATTCAATAAATATACTCAAATACACATGCTAGTAACACATATATCAACAAATTACCTTATTATTTCAGGGACCAGGTAGCAAAGCTGCTGCAATACAATTTTAAACATGTGGAATTTAGTCGGAAAACACACATATTTATTGTAATTTAACAAAGTATTTGTGAGTACATATATTAATATTATGTGAACACTAACCTAAACGTTCTGTTTCGTTTCAAATGAGATCAGATAAACGTTAGCCTAATAAGAACCTTTTACGACCAATTGGAGATATAAAATACTTTTTTTATTATGAACGATTATTACCTAACCCTTTCACCTGCCGCACATGATCTTTGGGGCAGGCATTTTGCAAATTAAATCTAACAAACATTCTAAAATACACCATTTTAAAATTTTTGCTTCATCAAGATTTTGAAAGGAAGATTTCAGAAAAGTAAAAAAAAACAGTTAAAATTCGTTAAAGGTCCTTAAAGGTTGTCTTTGGCCAAAGTCACAACTCTGAAGAACGATAAACAAGACATGTTTAAGATTTTAGGTATTTCGGTTTATTAACACATCTTTAGTAGTCTTTGAATATCCTTGAATATTTCTTAATGTAAGAGAAACAGAATGGCCAACCATTCGATTTCTGGACAGTTTTTTTTTTACGGAAATCATATATCTTACCCAATCTGCCCTGATCAACCACTATCAAAAGGTTCATGTTTTAAACAAATTCAGCTTGCAGGACCAAAATTTTGTCTGATATATCTGTGTGTCCCTCCGACTAAACTGTCAGTATTCCCTATAGTACTTAGTTGCAATATTGGAAGAACTACCGAATTGCGGGCCCGTGTTAACCGGCTATTTTTACCAGGGAAATAGTACCAGATCCCTGGACTGTGTTAACTAGCTCTTTTGCTGAGGGAATGTTATCAGATTATTGGCCTATGTTTATGATCTGTTTTATCAGGGAAACCATACCAGATTCCTGGCCTGTGCTGACCAGTTATGTGAGAAATATTACCAGATAAATGGACTGTGTTTACCAGAGAAATACTACGTGATTCCTGGTCTGTTCACTCTACATTGACTTGACCCTCCAATAACAATGTGCGGGTATATCCGTGGTGAATACATTTGTTAAAATTCGTGTACGGAGTCGAGTAGCTCAAACCCAAGATAAGTCGCTAACAGTGAAGTAATTTACTAATTATGTCTAAAAATTGGTCCCCAGAATTGGATGACGTCAACCAATTCAGGAATCGAGATACCATTCAGTGTGGGGCGATATCACCAAAAGCCGCATTATACTAAATAGGGCTTTCAACAACCGGCACATGTTCCAAGTAAGGCTGGTGGAACACGAATCCAAATGCAAACAAGTCCATGCAGGGAAAAATAGCGATTCACGTGTTTCTTCAAAGAAAAAGGCTTAAACAGTCGTTCAAAACTTATAAGTTATTGATTCTATAAAATTCTATAGATTCTATGAAACCTGTAACATACAGTCTAAGAAGAAGTAATGTCCTAGAACAACCCAATTGCCGAACATCTAAGTATGGCATCAACTCTCTTTGCTACCAAGGCTCTAAAATGTGGAATAGGCTCTCAAATGAGGTCAAAAATGCATCCACGCTCAATGAATTTAAAAACCTCTTACTAGAGTTAAACTATCACAAAAAAATATAATTTTATGACTGTAATGACTATATAGATATACCGAATCAATTTTAATGAAAATTTTTGTTAAAAACTTAAATTGTTATTTTACATATATGTGTATATGCTGATTATTTTTCTATGTCGATAATAATAGCACCCAGCGGGCTAATGTTGTAAATGTTTCAAACATCGATTTAAAATAAATTATCTTATCTTATCTTATCTTATACGACGTTGAGGAAATTTGAGTTGATTGATGTGTTGTTGTTTTTATTGTTGGAAAAGATGAACAGCAAAATCTCATTATGTGTTAAAGCATAAATGGAAATTCCAGAAAACTTCCTCCGGCATATTATTTATGGACACAAACTCAAAATACAAATACTGACCTAGCTTAACATAGCAAAATCGAAACCTAGGAAATGTTAGTGTGTACCTGATGAAGATTTACCACCTAAAATGTCGATAATAAACGCGGTTAATGAATTGTTGAGGGATTTTACAGCGCCGAATATACAATTACCAAACTGATTGATGCAGAAGATACATTTGTTACTCTGTGGCATTATCCTTTATGAATGTCCACACCTTGAGCTGTGGGCAATCAATCATAGTTAATATCGTATCAACACTAGAGTGGGGAATACGAATACGATCAATTGGATAGAATGTCTTCATCAGTTTGGATGTCACGCAGTTCAACTCTTACATAAAAATTGATATCTGTGTGGTTTGTATCCAATACATTTGCAATAAAAATAAAGAAAGGTAATATTGACAGAATTACTATCCATGCACTACAAGGTTCACTGCCCAGCTAGATTTATGTACATGCAAGTGGCTGGATTTGGTTTCCTCTTTCGTGGTCAATAACATAGATCGGCACGGACAAAATTGTTTATTGTTTGGTTTCTGTATTATTAGCAGTAAAATACGCTCTATTTTGGTTAGTTTTAGCAGTTTTGGGTTTTATATTTTTGTATTATTTCTTTTGCCGGTAAACCTAGAGTAGGGGCGCGATGTACATATAGGGGTGAGTTGCATTTACAAATATTTTCTTTTTCTTGGGATAGCACTTGTTCAGGTTGCAACCTGTCCGAGAATCAAACCCACGACACTCAAGAGTCAAGACACCGAATCGCCAGCAAATAAAGTTTTAGAGTTGTTCTAGTTTAATTCGAAGGACTACGACAAATGGATATATAGCATTGCTAATAAACGTTCATTACTATATTACTAACTCGTTGCCTGTGAATATCTGTGTTCTGGTTAGCCCCGGGCGTGACGATTATTTTTATAATTGTTCCACAATATTCTTCGGCGACATAGACTGCAACTCGTAGCCCTCAAGGTGACCCATCATAGACGGAGGGTCATCATGGTCTTCCTGACCAGATTTAATCTTCGGCTGAATTGGATAGTGAAATGGACAATGGTCGATTCCAAATGCCTGAGTTTGAGTATAACATGTTCCAGTCTCACCAAGTGATCCCAGTGTCAAAACGGTTGTCCACGGATAGTTTGTGATTTTCAAAATCAGAGGGCACTTGTGTGTACACGGCAAAATATGCGGCTCAAGGAAATAAATATCACAACGGCTATAGGTCTCCTGGGGTGAGTCTCCGAGTACCTTTCTCATACAAATAACGATTTGTTATCGAAAGCGAACAGTCCCCACTGCGTGATTTGCTTGCGGGTGTTACTCTGGGTTCAGTTCTCGACCCTCATATGTTTTACTATCTGTTAACGATCTCCCCATAGGCCTAATTAATAACATTCGTATGATCACCAATGTCCCTTATCTGATTCTAATAATAAAATAATTGTTTTCACCCCCATAACAAGCAAATAATTCAATATGATCTCAATTTAATTGGATTTTGGGAGAAGGGTTTGTTTGATTGGTGTTTGACGTCGTACTCAAGGGTATTTCACTTATATGACGACGGACACAAATACAGAACATCACAAACAAATCTGCCTCCCGTTACCCTTTAGCTCTGCGAACACCAGGGCAACAGAAAGCAACCTTGTTTCTCGCCTCTTACAATCGACCAAGGAAGCTGAGGGAGTATTCTGCAGGGCCATGGCCCACCCGCTCCCTCACGGGGCGACACGGGGAGAAGGATGGGATGCTATAAGGGAATTCTGAAAAGCGACATGCTGTGTCCTTTTATCTATCAATTTGATCTCCCTGTTGATATGCGAAACAAAAGATAATTTAAAACAGTTCAGCACAGCAAAGGATGTACATTTCAGAGGTTGTAAGTACAGGCCTTCAATTCTATCCGGGAAATACAGTTGGGTGACCAACAAACCACAAGCGAAGTTGTTTGCAATAAAATCCATGGAAAAACATGAAAGTTTGTACATTTCCGAATTGACAACTGCCAGATGTCTGACCTAATTGCTGATTCCGTAGTATTTGCATTTTTCCCCCCAAAATCAACCTGGGGTGACAGTTGTCATTAACAGTCAATACACCCCACCAATCATTGGTAATTGTCTTTATCTTCTGTTTAAAACAACTTAATGAACTCCTTCAGTTCATAAACCGACGTAAGGTGGGATTGGCTTGTCAATTCAAACATAATATAGTTTAGCCACCTGGACAACACTTCATTGTCAATATAATGTAGGCAGTGGGCAAAACAAGTACCATCGAAGGCGTGTTCATATAAAAAAATATTTTAGTCCCATTTACAGATGATTTTTTTTTGCTTTGCTACCTTCCCACCTATATGCAGAATCTTCCCGGGAACAAGATTACCATGTTCCCGATTTTTTCCAACCTTGAGGTTGAATTAAAAAGACCATGGCTGTCTCATCCTTCTGAGCGGTGCCGGTGAGGACAGAAAATTTTCGTTTTTGGACAATCTTGTAGGGAACCAGATTTGTGAATGTATCATAATGTTTAAAGCAATGAAACTGGCTGCAATAACTCTATTTCCCTTGAAAGGTAACCAATAAACCTACTTAAATATGGCATCGACTTATCATTTCTTTGTTTTATAAAATCACCTGAGGATTAATAATATATATGACCTACGACCACTGGTAGCTGCTATTTTGGGCGTGGCCAACCCTGTTCATGACGTCCCGCGACTTACACTCTTATATGTTTTACGGGTAAATAAAACATTACAGCATTGCAAATTTAAACCGGTTTGAAAATCTTTCAGAAAGCAATATCCTTTTGTTCTGTGGAATTGTAGATTTGCGGCTTGAAACTCTGGCTAGAATAGGTATTTGATGTACGAATCCCCTGTCGCTGAGTATGAGTTGCCATATGCGTGAACAGTCAAAAGTAAACCCTACTATAAACATTCATATATTTGATTGGTCAATATTTGTGGAGCTCTTCTGTTTGGTGGTTAAAGAAGCAAGACATGGCCATGTGGATGAATTTGACTGTATTTTAAGCATAATCCAATGTTTAAGATCCAATTATAAAGTGATTATACATACATATATATACATTTATATAGCATTTTTTTTTAAATTTCTTTATTAAAACCTTTCTTTTTTGCCTTGCATTTAGTGCAAAAATTATATGTAAAATTTTTTTAGAAGACGTTTAATTGCAAGTTTGAAAAGTTCAGTGCTTGCTAGTGTACAGCTGGATGGGTTTTGTACAATTTATTGCACTTCATGTTTTGTTGATATTTAATTTTTCAGCCCTTGTAGCTACATCTACAAGTTGAAATTCGACATGCTTATTAGTGACATAACGATGAAATAAACAATATCTCAATTTTTTTTATTCAGCTTACTTTTTTTAATTATTCATCTTTAAATGCAAAAAGAAATGTGAGATACTATTCATTAGGTAATTATGTCATTAATAAGCATACCAACCTTCACAGGAGGTGTAGCTGAAAGGTTTTTTTTATAAAAAAAACAGACTTGAAAAATTAAATTTAAAAAATAATCTTTGTTAATTTCAAAAATAAAGTGCTACAAATCTCGCAAAACCCATCCAGCTGTACATTTGCAAAGAACTGAGTCAAAATGTTCAAACTTGCCATTAAATGACCTCTAACTCAGAGGCTTAGCCAGAAATCAAAAGTATGGTGTCCAGATTGGTTATTTTGCCTCAATTTTTAGGTAAGCTTATATCCGTTAGGCCTATCTCCTGTATGTTAAAGTGTCTAAAGGGTGTCCAAATGAGGCAACTGTTCAATTCAGGGTGTCCAATCTTGTGTGGTTCCTAATTTCCTATCAAACTTTAATAGTATGATTGTTCCATGTGCCAAAACCTAACTTGGTATTAGTTGTGGCGTAATTTGGCCTACAGGTGATGACAACTGTTGTCAAAGCCTAAATTTGGTTTCTGTATGTTAACTTGAAATCTCTTGTCAACTTTTGTGTTCCGGACTTTAACTTGAAAACTGCTTATGAAATTCAAATCAACCTTAATGTTCCATGTAACAAGACAGGGTTGAAATAATCCAAACAGGATTTTGTATGGTGCATTGATTCTTATCAGAGATGTGGTCACCTGGTGGATTCTATTCAAACACTATTTTAATAATCCATGTTGAAAGATTTCTCCCGGGCATATATTTTGACTTGAGCTCTTGTTACATATTGGAAGAATAATTGGAGAAATGCGCAGAAAATTGCTTAAATAAAAAGGTTTGGAAGACAAAAAAGTACAGCAATGTTTATTAATGTCGTCCTCGTTTCCACTAACTTTTCAGTTTGTAACAGGCTAAGCTTTTACGTCTCAATTGCACAATAATGATGGAAGCGAAAACATATATATAGATAAGTGAAAGACTATATCTTGAATTGGTTGGCAGTTGACAAGGTGCCAATTCCGATTTGAAAGATGAAAGAACATCACTTAAAATATTTGTTTATTTTCCTCTATATTGCAGGCTAGAATAAACTATTACTGCAGAGAGAAGCACTATGGACAAATGGAAAAGGCAGCCTCAGAAGGTCTCCAAAAATATGGAAATGATTTTGTACTCAAGTTTCTGAGATCATATGCTCTGATTCAGCAAGGTAAGTTTCACTGTTCAACTTAAACTTTCAGAAAATTCCATTTTATGACAAATCAATGTCATAATTCTTTTCTATACAGTTGATTGGACAATGTGTATTTATGTAGATATTAATTATTGTTCTGATCATGCCAGGGAATTATAAAATGTTAACTGATGAATTTGGGATGGTTGAGATGAAATGATACATCTGCAATTCATTCAGATTTCTTACTGTACACCCCACTCTGTTGGTAATTGCGTCATAATACACTAGTGCTATTCTCAAAGGGAGATGACTGTTGCAAGATAACTCCCCAGTGATGTTGTTGTTCTGTAGCATTTTTCTGTACTCCTGCTCAACAATGTATTCTCTTTGACAATTCCAAAATGTCTTTGATTTTTATACAAAAAATCATACCAATGTCAAAAAATAGAATTGTGTGACAAACAGATTATCCAACTCTACCGCGTAGGACCATGACTACCATGAAGTTATAATGTATACTATTATCAAGAAACTATAAATAAATTCCTTCATTGATTTCCAGGCCTGCCTACTTTGTTTATTCTGGAGTATTTTGTATACGTAATTTATGTGAAATACACCAATCAGCCATGAAATACATGCAGAAATAAAAATACACAATACACAAAAAATACACAAAATCAGGTAACCATTCCTTGACAACAAATTTTTTACACATAAATTTCATCTTGGGTAGGCAGGTCTGGTTTTCAAGTTATACATAAAGACTTATTCTTTTGGGATTTTGGGGGTTGTCATATACCTTTGGCAAGCAACTTGTATAATTTCATAGAAATACCATTGAGTATTAAATAAGCATAAACTATTCAAATGTTATTTTAGATCGTGTTCAGGAAGGTATGAGAGAATTGGATGGGTTGAAGGATAGGCGAGATGTTAACTTATGCTCCACAATGGCCTTGATATATGGTCATAAGAAAAGCCGTACTGTTGGTAAGCAGAAAAGTGTAAATTGATGTGACCCGCATAATACAATTGTATGTTAATGTGAAGGTTTTTTTAAGGACGTACAAAGTAAATATTTATCCCTGCTGGAATCACATATTCTTGAAGTATTATCAGTTATTGTTTCCCAAACCTGTGATGAATTATTAATTTATAGGTATACATGTATAAGCAAATTAAAGATTTTTCAAAAACCTCACTTGGGCTTTTAAAATTAAATAAATGTCAAAGTTGTTTAATCTCTGCTCCATATTGTTTGTAACTTTCAGAAGTGTGGCCATTTAGGAATATACTGACAAAAAACTTATATAATGATATACATGTGTACACATTCATCGTTACATGTATGAGCTCTGCAAGTGAAAAAAACTTGAGTTTAAACATCATTGGAAGCATGGGCATTGATGATCAAACTTTTGATATTGTTAAAGACAAATCAGCTGCTAAGACAGATTTTTTTTTTTGTTAATCTTACTTTCTAAAAAAGTGTGCATCTTTCAGATAAGGAAGCCATAATTGACCTGGATGCCAAACTGAAGGAAGAACGAAAACAATCTGGAGAAATGGTAAAATTCAAATATAAATCACTTTATAAGTGATGTCTTGTAACTCTCATATCTTGTCTCTAATGAAGGGATAGGCTGGTTTTCTTTCAATACGGGTATTATTTATATGTTTGTTATTGTTACGCCGTGTCTTGACTACATGTACTTTGCTTATATTTTGGCTACCAAGATAACTCAAAGCATTCTTTAGGTTATATGTCTATGTATTACCATGATCAGGGTTTTTTTAGACACTTTTTCATCGGGAATACCCTGATGAAAAATACAGGCAAATTGAGTTTTTCTTGAATTTGATATTCAGTTTGGTTATAGGAAAAATTGAGTTTTGACTCTTTTTTGCCATTGGTGAGCTATAAAATTCAGAATTTACAGTAAATGACCCACAGATTTCCTCACTTCATCCAGTGTCATATCCACCAACATGTTGGTTTTATTTAATTGACGATGGAAAGTAAGTAAAATTTAGTATTAATGCATTTTGTGTGTCGAAGGCGCCCCAAAAATGGTCAGTTTTAGGCAATATCAAATTGAGTTTGATGAAACATTTTTTGTCTATAAAAACCCCTGGTAGCATTATTTTATAATGTTACACAATATACATGATACATATGTGCAATGTAAGTGTACATGTAATAGTTATTGTAGATGACAAAAGTAAACGAGTGATAACCCACTTAATACAGTTATGTTATGAATGGAATGACATACAGCTGTACAAGTTATAAACAATCAATATTATTGCCTGCTGCTTTGTTTATTGCAAGAGACCCTGTTGAATGCTCACCACATACTGAAAAAGGTTAGAGTTTTCCAGTCATCAGTGACTACAATAGAGATGTTAGGAGGGCTTGGTTAGCGCTCAATCCATGCTGATTGGCTATGAGTCAGTGGGCTGGAAGAGCTGTCTGGAACTGCTTCTGATCTGAGTCACTAGAATCAACAGCCACAAGCTTTTATTAGATTCTCTACTGCTATTAGACATACATGTAGACATTAAGCTTTAAATAGGGAAATCATTATCATATATGGAATTGTCATTCTCACTGAAACTTCATATAAATGAGGCTGACTTCTTTCTAAATGGATGGCCAAATGCACGAGAAAAGTACTCAATAGAAACAAGAATTGACTGAGCTCAAGACTATACTTAAGGCTATTTCACTCATGTTATGGTGCGCCAGCCCAATGGCCATCTGCAATCCCTCCCTCGAAAACCATGCCACCCTAGTTTGAGTGAAATCTTCAAGAGAAATTTTCAAAATTATATATGGGCCTCATATAGGTTCTTTCGTGAATTCATGATCTTACATTTTGTGTCAGTGCAACATTTTGTGTTCGTGAGACATTTGACATTTTATCCAAGAGTGGCCATCCTTGATATCATTGCTACAGATAATCAGAATATATTATGAAATTCCCTGAATGCTTCTCAAGTATCACAGGAGCTAGCGCTACAATTCAAATGCTCCTCATGTTAATACTTATTCCTGACACAATAGCTCTATGTACATATAATAGGGTTCTGGGTGAAGCCTACCAATTTCTGAACCTGTCACTTCAATGCATGTTTCTTTAAAAATTAAAGAGGTTTATAGACTTTACTTACACGGGATGATGAACGCACAAATATTTAGTTTTTACGGAAATTTGTTTTTAGGGTCTTTATGAATTTTTTTCATTTTTAAATGCATAAGTATTTATTTTTATCTAACTTATATATTAGAAATGGAGTCGGCATTGAATTTTTATAAAAATGTTAAAATGTTTTCTCAAATTGAGTTTATTCTACAGCTTAACTATTTATTTAGGGTACTATTTAAGCTGGACTTCTATGAACCCCCTATACCCTAGATATAACTTGATACCTCTATTGTGACATCAGAAATTCCTCAAAATCATAATCAAAAATGATCATTTCCCACAAGATTTCATCAGATTTTACCCAGGAATATTTTTGTAGACAATAATGACCATGATGACAACCAGTTTTAATTTATCCATGACAATTTGCTGCACATCTCCACAGACCTGAACACTAATGTTCCAGCTAAAATACGGCTGTACTGTAACAGTATGTAGCGCCCAAACAATTTTTTCAAAAACTTGTGGGGCGAAAACGTCATACTGAATACTGGCTAATTTCTTAGCTAGTGGAACTATATGGAAGGCCAAGGTCTGCATTAAAAAACTACTATTTTTACTATGGCAATGGCAATCTTGAATTTTTTTAAGTTGCACAACTTTTGTGGTGAGCTTCAAATGGTAACTTTTTTCTGTAACAATTCTGAGATTGTATATCTGATATGTTTTATTATTTACATCAAAAGGGCAGGTGTCAAAACGCTATCATAGATGCTAATTGGTTTGCTTTGAAATATAAGCACAGATGCACAGATGCACCGAAACTCATGTTTCAAACTACTGAAGCAAGTTGAATTGATACACAGCTGGCTTTTATGTTTAGGTAAGGCCTATAGATCTTACATTGACCCCATCTGTTAGTAAATTGGGTTTATTGTCATTTCCATTCAATGAAAGTGTAAGCCTATGTAAGCTCCACAGCTGCGGGTAAGCCAGCAGGACAGAAGATATTGTATAGTACATGTATTTATAGCTTACATCGTACCTGAGTAATTTAGATGACAAATGAGACAGATGATATCATATTACTAATTAACACCCAGTCTTATAAATTATTCTCATCATTCATTAGATTTTAAAGGTAACAACAGTACATGAGTAAACCTAACAGTAATAACTTCACTCTTCCTTGCTTTTCACAAAGAAAAACGATGTAGGCCTACATCCACTCTTTTACTCAGCATAGGTTGCATAGCATTATAACAAATCTAAACAAATAAACATGTTTTGCTATATTCAAGGACTTTACTGAGTAAAGTATATTTTTTTAAAATTTTGAGTCAAGCCAACACTTTCAGTCAATAAGAGAACATCCAGAAATTTTGTTCAAGTTCTTATTCTCATCAAATCACTGGTTATCTGGATAAATTTATAGCAATTTATAACAGACAACTTTGTCACCATCATTTCCTGATTCAGCGTGATTTTGGTGAAGCAGTGTATAGATTTGGGAATTCAGTTTTGAAAAGCCTATACAGTCTACAAAGTATTGCATGTTAGAGAATGGAATACATGTATCAAGATTTGTCAACTGAAGACGGTTGATGGCAAACGACAATTCCTCTTCCTCATGCAGTTTTTGTTTTATTCAGTATTCAGTTTTGTTCGAAAAAATTGCGTTTTGGCTCCTTTTGGCCCCTGGCCAGCTGTAAAATTCAGAATTGACAGTAAATGACCAACAGATTTCCTCTGGTTTTATTCAACTGACAATGAAAAGTTATTAAAATTAAGAATTCATGGATTTTGTGCGCCATAGGTGCACTTTTTCTTCATTTGCTTCAAACTGATTGTGCACAAGTGACATTTAATTTACAAAACGATTGTTCACATAAAAAATTGAGGCTTGAAATCAGAACAAAACAAATTGATATTAGGAATAGTATCACACAATGTCTTTTGTTTGACACCTTTAAGAAATGCTAAAAGAGCCATTATGAAAACTGTAACTATATATTTTATACGTATTCTTCTATTTCAGAATTAATTCATGTAGTGCTGTTAAATATATTTTAAAGACATGAGGGTCTCAAATTAAATATATATAAAGGTGCTACCATGACTTAAATCCAGGTTGTGTCTCGTGATGCATGCATATCCGATGTTTAACATAATAACCATAACGTCCAGTACTGAAAGCACTATGGCGCTGTGGTAATTATATCCAAATTTAAAAGCTACATGTACACATCCTTTCTACAAGAGTTGCCCATGGTCCGTTGGTTTGTAGGGCCGAACTTCTAATGGCTGGACTAACCCAGCAACATTTGCATTGTTCAAGACTAAACTGTACTCTAACACAATGGCATAAGCTCATAATTGGGCTAATAAACACCAGATGGTACCTCCCATGTTAATTATACAGCACTTTCCTCGGTACCTTCATCATACATATAGTATGCATTCCTTTAGGTCAGCTAACATACACATAGTAACATTATACGCCACAAAACCAGGGAACATATAGAGGATATTATACAGAGGTTGTAATGTTCAAAGTATTTTGACTGACATTTTTACCAATTTTCCACCAGGCCATTTAACTCAGTGTTTAATTGTGATTTGTTTTGTTTGTTTGATTGGTGTTTAACGTCGTACTCAAGGGTATTTCACTTATATGACAACGGACAAAAATACAGAACATCACAAACAGCTTCCCGTTACCCTTTAGCTCTGAAAACACCTGGGCAACAGAAAGCAACCTCTTTTCTCGCCTCTTACGATTGACCGAGGAAGCCGAGGTGTATTCTGCAGTGCCAGGGCCCTCCCCCTCCCTCACGGGGCGAACTCAAAAAGAAGTTTTGTTACTGCTGAAATACGGAGACCTGTCATAGCTATGTGTCTTTCCATCATTTTGACGGGTACTTTCAAATATTGACAAGGATTTTTTTTATGAAGGGGTTATAAGACGGGCAAAAATATTCGTAGATAAATTATATACATGTATCCAAAGTTTAGAACTGCACTTCCGAAATTCGAAGTATAAAAAGTTTACTTTTTTTCCGAAATTACCTAGAAAATATGAATAGGCCGATAATCTCATTTGTTTTGCCGTTTGAGATAGATATTATTAGCTAAATTTGAAATAGGATAGAAAGAATAATGAAGTGATCATATGACGCAAAGTGAATTCTCTGTGCACAGGCGATAGTGTACAGCTCTTCGGTTTAAAGATAGCATGGCAAAATTAACTGAAACATGGGGATTCATTCACAAGGAAAATCATATCCTATAAATGTTGTACAACCATGGCATCGAGAATGATTAAATACTTTTCTCGGACACAGCCGAGAGAAAAAGAGCAGCTACACACCAGTTGTCAACTTGTGGGTTTACTCCAGAATCACTGACTGCAATAAAACTGCTTCAGGAAAACTCCAGCAGAACGATCACCGTTGAAAGGGGAAACCATGGCTAGACTATGACCATGCCGGCGTGCGGCGAACACAATGTCATGCAAAATGTGCAAGAAAATGCATTTCTAGCAATCTAGGATTCTCCAGCTTTTGGGGCCTAGACTGCCCCTGAACCCTGGTCCATGTTTGCTTTGACAATAAATTTGGCCACCATCTTTTCGAACCCTAGCTAAATGCGTGCGCTCCATGCTCAATGGTCAGAGGAGAAATCTGTTGTCAACTTGCAGCTACTAAGCATGTCAGCGCAAATTTCAGACAAGTCCGTCAAAATATGGTCAAGTAGACAACTCTTTCTGAACATGTATCGAAGAGAAAAATCTATGTAATAGAAGCCGTTTTTAACCGCTTCCATCACTTACTTATTCTGCTGAATTAAGGGTTTTTTTTCCAGAACAGAATTCATGATCAATACAACTAGACAACTGGTTGTGTTGTAGTCACATGGTTGGCTGCACATAATCCATAGACAAAAGTGTAAAGCTCCAGCCATTTGATTTGTCTGGGGTCTTGTGCGATCACTGTATTATGACATGGTTGGAGCATGATATACATTACCATAAACCTATAAGATACAAAATGCTTCCACTCAGATTCACTTCTAATGTTAAAACATTGCAACAGTTTCATGTATAGAGTACAGTACTGCCAGAAGCTAACTTCCTTTTTCCGGTGGATTATAGACTTCAAATGTGCGGATTTAATGCGTCTTACATACGTCTTAACATGCAAAAATGTGTGTCTTACCAGCCAACAATCCGCACATTAAAAAAGACGTGTCATACTCCATAAGATCGATTCAATCAACATGTGGTTTTGTCAATTCTTCACAATTCACTAATTCGACCGACCAAGCTCTGATGCGAAATGTGCAACGAGAAAAACGATGTGTTTTTTTATTTAACAACAAAGAAATTTAAAATATTACGGTCAAATGACACGTACTAGAAGGAATGACAGATTATATGTAGGGGAAAAAACATTACTCGCTGTTGTCGTCTGCTCAAACATTCCAAATACCACAGCGTGGAGAGCCATCAAATTCAAACTCCTCTCCCAACATATATACGGACTAAATAACTGACTCGCAAATATATATTTTTTTGAAGAAGGAACATCTCAAATATCACCAGTTTTGTTTTGGGTAAACGTTTTTGACATAGTATTGATCAGAAACATCAGCAGCATAACGTATGTGCTAAATAATGACATGTTATGTGCCTAATTTCCACACAATTCTGCGGCTAATTTTATCG
>JAVFBW010115203.1:0-15707 GCA_034783835.1 Mopalia ciliata | reverse complement strand
AAAATACATCTGTATGAAAAATGTTGTTTAACAAATGAGTATATGTGCGATTGTTAATCAAAGTCGGTAATCATGTAAAAACACTAACGATTTGCGGATTCGGAAAGTCGCAATTCAAGTTTATAAAATATATTCTATGGGCAGGCGGTTAAATGTAAGTAAATAATTAAAGCAGGTGCTGTTAGGATAATTGCTAACCAATTTTAGTTGAATCTTTTTGTAAAAGGATGACTAGTGTTGACAACTTTAATATTTCGGTAACATTTCACTTCTTTGAAACAGGATATTCATGATCCTGTGTTTAGTGGTAGACTGAATTGAAGACGCTGTGTGGCTTTGTTGGGGAAAATCCTCTCCCACGCTTCCATTATCTACTGGTATTAAAATATTCACCCCTTGACCCCATGGAGTCCAACACCTCGGACCTTGCCTACCTGAGTCGGCCTCTCAGAACGCAGCACGCCACTTGTTTACGGACATATTTGGTATCACGTCCAAAGTGTTCGACCAAACTGTGCCCGGCACCAAAATAATAAGTCCTTTGTTGAAAGACGTGTGAATGTTCAAATGAATGGAAGCGTGCGTATGAGAGCCTTTTGGTCTTGACTGCTGTTGCCTGCTACCCATTACACTCCGCACAGGCCAATTATATAGGGTTACATATATCAACCAAAAATACCAGGAACCTTTTAACTCCAAGGTGTACAAAATCGGTAGTCGGTTATGCAAGCTATATGTTATTTGAACAGTCTGGTGTACGAAGTGTGGTGATCGCATCAACGGGCTTTCATCAGATTCTGCCCTCACACATGACATGAATATACTACCTCTAATGGAAGAATAAAAAAAATCAAGAACTTGTCTTAAGCCATAAACGATTCTCGTTTGTTTTATAATGTTCTAACATCTAACCTGAATTAAATGTTAATAAATTTACACTTTTTATTACTTCGCGGTGTTTAATATGCATTCGGGAAAAGTGCAGGGCTTATAACAAATAACCCGTTTGTCGCCTTAGACGTGACTGAATATATTTTTGAAACAGTTTGTCCTTTTGAATCGAATATAACTATAAAGCTTATTTCTATTACGTTCTTCACTATGTTGAAAGACCAGTTAAAATGCCATGGTTTTAAAAGTGTACATTTTTTTTTTATCTTTACACTAAAAATAATTAATCTAAGAAGGCCTTCGTGGCTGTATTAAGATTGACAAATACTCCAACAACGATGTCATACTTAATGGATATGTATGACGTTATGTTTCCCTAAATCTGGGAAAGGGTAACGGAAGGCGAGAAAAATCACCGTTTAACACCTTTAATGGAGAGGCAGCGGTAATCATCCATGGTCGATATTAGCCATAGTTCGAATCCCGGGGGAGGCAAGCAAAGGTTTCGTTCTCTTCAATAAAAACATATATAATACATTATCTCGGGATATCTATACGTTTCTCATTAGAACTCGAAATTAAGATCTACTGTTGTAAGCAGGGTGTCAAAAAACCCAAACATTTGAGTTTATCAACATAAATATGTAATGTGACTCAAATCCTTTACAGCCCTACAAGACTCTTCCTTCGAATGATTTACTCTAAGTGCCACTCATTTTACATGCATCACGAGCGATTGGAACTGTATGAGAGTAGATAGTGAATATTGTTAGTCATCCGGGAATACTAAGTTAACTACAAGACAATACATCTGTTCAACTGGATATATAAATGTTTAAAAAATATCTGGTCTATTGAACAGATTTATTGATTTGTAGTTTTGTATGAGAGTATAGTTTATCTTCTAGTCTCCAAATAAAGGATGAAACGTAGTGTATACCTTTACGTTGTTGGTTAGTATAGAATCTCATAGACGATAACTGCAAGAGGGTAACACAAATTAGTGATTGTCAATTTTACTCCGAAGGACAGTTTACATTCATTGTCAACTGTTACCTGGTAGAAAGACTAACAGCTCGAATTATTTTATAGATGAAGGGCAGGGAAGTATTTGTTAAATTAAGAATCAATAGGGAAAAGTGCTAACTACATTTTATGACAACATTTTCCCAGTTTGTAAGATAAAAAATTCTAACATTCTATAAACAACCCGTATCTTAAATCAATGCTACACTTTTAGAAATAATGTTTCTTTGAGAGTTCTTTGATATAAAAAGTTCCATATAGAACGATAATGGGTTCCACCAGAGCCATTGTTTTCTAAGTGTACAATAAAGCAACGTATTTCGTGTAGAAATCAAGTCGTGGTTTTGCTATTTACCCCCACTTCATTAGACATAAATATTTTTGGTTGAAGTAGTCTTGTGTTTACCTGCGTGGTTTGATTACCTCATAGTCTAGTGGACTTGAACTTACCTTTATTGTTAAGTGTTGAATTTGTATGTTGTGCATCGTTTAAAGGACTCGTAGTGCACGCACTGTTAGAGCGGTTACGTCCCCGTATTGTCGTGTCAAGCAGGATACGACATTATAGACAATATAGTTCTTCGAGCATGGTACAACTGGAACTCGAACGGACGTAACGGAGATGATTACCGGGACCTTGTTTAAATCCCTCATTGTGGGCATAATCTCTAAATATGGACTTCTAAATTTGACTATAAAGCCTTTTCGCGTTTAAATTTCCACCCTGTGAACTTTAAAAGATTCTCACAATACAAACTTTACTTAATAGCGGCCATTACACGGATATCGCCCCATTTTCACAATGGAAATAAGGAAAACAATGGTTCTTTAGACATGTCAACTTCATATGACATCATTTAGACTCATTGTTGTCTAAATAAGACATGTAGATGTAATGTATAGACTCCCTAAACAAGTCAATGAAGCACACAGACTGACCTATTACTCTCTCGTGATTTCACGCTCGGCTTGGTTAAACCACTGCAAGTTCAAAATCAGTGAATTTTACGCTTGTTTGATTCAAAATCTGGATATATCGACTTTTCTAAGCCATACATGAGCTTGAAATCATCATCGGAATTTCCGCATTTAAAAAGAAACACATATTTAGAATCTCGAAGTTAATCAAATCACACAAACTGTCCACATCCTATTCATTAAGGCCCAATCTGAAGGTAAGATTTGAAGTTCCGACTTTTGGGAATTCCCCTAATTTGTGTTTTTTTTTGACTGGATAAAACAAATCGACCAACCCAAACTCCGCAAATAAGGGGAATACCCTGACATTTTTACTAAAAATGGCACCGTGAGAATGCACCTTTAACAAAAATGATACGCAGACCTAAAGTATAGTATATATAATGTCAAGTATGGACCGTTGGGTTGATAATTTCATAACTACAATTTAAGAACGACCAATAGTAGCCTACCATTTTCGAGGGTTTTTTTTGCTTTCTTCATTCATTTCATTTTCATTTTCCTTTATTTCACCAAAGTACAGTTTAATAATACTGATACAAACAAAACATAAAATAATACATAAATCTTTTGTCGATGTGACAAATAGTTATATCGTTAATCAGATGAAAAGATTTAAGTCATGCCAGAGAGAGTCCAAACCATTCAGTGTCACCACAATCAGTTTGTAACCTAACAAAGTGATCACATTGACAGTAACTAAGTTTCTTGTGGCATAACCTGAAGAAACATTTCTTCACTACTACATTGGCAGGATTAAAAGCCCGAGGGGTTTGTTTTATCCCATAGTAAAAGGCAACGATATCAGAACAGGTGAAAAGGGATTTAAGTATCAAAAAATTATTGATTTGTAAATCAATTAATAAATAAGATCTTTTAACTTAAAAAAAATAAAAATTATAGACTCGAAATCATTAGGCCCAGAGACCATGCAGCAGATGTGCTTTTATATTAGATTTGAACAAGGAAATACAACAAAACAAATAGCTTGAATAAATTTTGGAATAGACCAAGCCGTCTTTGGTTTTTTTCCGCCTTGGCATTTACTATGTGTTCTGCTATTATGGTCTGTCTAGATATTGAGGAGTTAGGTGTATAATTAGCTTTTCTCGCACAGTCTCGCGTAGCTTGTAATGTGCAGGCAGTCAGCCAATGTGTTACCTTTAACGTCACGTGGTGTTTAAACGCAGAATAAATGATAATAAAGCCAATGGTACGCCTTAATGGTATTGTGGTAAATATATAAAGCATGTATACTATCATGGTATGCAAAGTGTAACATTTCCGTTCGTTTACTGTGTATATTGAGATTAATATACAACGCACACTCTTAGAAATATATGGCTCTAACGGATTCCTTGAGTTCTTTAGTCATGATTGCGGCGGAACCCTTTTTGGTTCTAAATGGAACCCTCACAGCAACTGTCCCATGTATTGATGCCTATCTTTTTATATCAAAGAACCGGTTTTGCCCTTGTGGTTCCGTTAAGGACCACCCTGGTTCCATTTAGAACCATCCTCTTTTCTAAAGAACCCTCAAAGAACCCTTTTTTCAAAGAGTTAATGTTATGTTAATTTTGCTATGTTATTTGATTTTTTTGCATATAGAATTATTGAAGATTGACCGATTTGTCATCGTGATCTGTTCACCCCCAGATGATACTTGATATTTAAACAGACAGAAGGTATCATATTGTCAACCATTCATCTCGCGGATGTAGCCACTTGTCCAGTTGACTGAAACTACGTGAAGCACCTCACGCGAATTTTCAAGTGACACTCGAAACCTTGCCAATTATATTCTATAGTGTCACTTCGCATGAAGCCTATCTCTTCATTGTGCCAATACAATTAGAAGCCGCGTCACATCTTTCATTCCAAAACGGAAGTTGTGGATAAAGGGCCTGTTAATTGGAGCCACGGACGTCAGGTCATTGTCTCCCTAAATACCTGTCATTTCTATACTTTATTACGTCAGTCACGCGCGTCGGGCTACAACAGGTGAAACGCCCTCCATACCAATTGGGTAAAGCTCGCATCATTCTCCTCATTGAAGTGTTCTCGGTAAGCTCAGATGTGATATGTGCGCGGGAATACGTAATATGTCCCACTTAGTGTAATTTACCGCTTATGCATAATGGGTCAATAATCCCTGGAAATATTCATATGTGATGATAACAAGTTAAGAGGTGGTGGTAGTATTCTCTAAGTGTATTCTTGATATCCTTCCAGGAAGACACAGACTGTTAGTGTTTGGTTTATTTAGAGATAACTGCTTAGTTTCTAGGCAAATGAGTTCAATGACTTTTCAACAAAATGAATAAACCAGTTTTTTTTACTTATTTGAGTCGCCTTTAGAAGCTGGGATGATAACATAATAAGTAAGACTTTATGGATTTTCAACTTCTGGGTTTATTCATACACAACGTTTCAATGCAGATAGTAGCGCCGTTTAGCTCAAAAACGGTGCTAGTATCTGCACTGAAACGTTGCGTATCAATAAACACAGAAGTTGAAAATCCATAAAATCTTACTTATTATATGTCACTTCCTTGTGATATTTCCATAAATGATGATACAAATATAACTAACTTAAATTAGTAGGTCAAGCTGTGGTAAGGTCTACAGCTAGTATAATGTGATGACAGAAAAGTAATAATCAAATTTAATATGGTTGTAGAATATATATAAATGTTTTCTGTTCTGAAACCAAACAGATGAAGCTGTGGACTCACTGGGCAACCCGGAAAAGCCTAATCAGCTGACACTACACATTTCTATCAACATGGCGACCATTGTATGACGTCCGAGGTGGCATGTAGAAAATAGTTACAGGCTTCCGGATGACTAAGGATGCATTGAAATAAGATTGTTGGTTTTGCGATTTTAATTATTTTACTTTTATTTTTGAAAATAGATAAATTGTTGAAGTTATCGATTAGCATCAAGTAAGTTCACCATTGTATAAGTGGAAATGAGTATGTTGTAATTTAACTAGTTCAAAAAAAAATATCAGCATTTAGATGGATCTTTTAAATCGTATTGTATGATCAACGACGATAAGATGTATGCATATATTAACGATTACCGAATCCTTATCTGTCATTCCCCTAAGAGGTTGTTGTTGTTTATTTGTTTGAGTGGCGGCTCCATTCTTCCACTAGTGGGTTTATCTCGAAAGGCTTTTGTACTCTAGGCAATGGAAATATTCAAATACGGAAATCTGTTTGTCCTTACTAGATGCCTGTCTTAACCTATTATGCCCTTGAGCCAAGACGCATACACCTTACGGATTAGGTTAGTTCCATAGCCTTAAACTCCTTCCAGAGTTCATTCTGTACAGCTATGCAGATCACTAATGTTTTCTCAGCTGGTTTTTGGCCAACTCTATTTAAACAAGTTAACCACTTCACGTCATCTGTTGAGGCTAATCTGTTCTCGTGAAATCCGAATTAATTTCAGATCTAAAGTTTACTCTGAAGGAATCCATGCATAGTTTAAATTCACGGTTATAGAGTATCCCTCTTATCATATCGCCCCATCGCGCTAGAACACCGGTGTGCCAGACCAGTAGGTGAGGTTCATCACCTTCCACACTACTGGCACATACAAAGTCAATACAGGACAAATACAGGAAAATCACAGGATGTAATACAGAGACACAATCATAATCAGATCGGCTCAATGTTGCCCATAAGCTCTGAGAGCACCAGGGCAACAAATCTCAACCGCCCGCTACTCCAAATGACTTGCACCAGTAACCATTCCTTTTAACTCACCAATAAATATCGAAACGCAATCGAACAATAATCTCAAATGAAGGAGAAATTCAATAATAATACTGTAAGATAAATAAATTAAAAAACCCAAAAGACCAGAAACAACAAATATACGGTACTTAACAGTTTCTAGTTTATTTCTTGTATACGAAAGAAGCAAACGACACGAAATGGTAAAGTATTCAACGAATGACATATAAATAACAGAACATCAATCAATTCAAGAATAACAAGAAAGTAAAAAAGAAACATAGGAATTTAGCACCATTGAGATACTTAACAACGTGTGAGTTAATCGTCCAAAGGTTCTGTTTTCAATAATAACTGCGGTTCTATCCATTTCGTAAATTTACATTTGCCTGTTGATTTTAGTAAAACTTCATGCTGTCCGTTTTCAGATTTTACTAACGCAATGGAATGTCCCTCGTGAGGCCCAAATACGTCACGCAATGACGTAATGAAACACGTGAATATAACTTTGCCGTCTGATTTCCTTTTTATTTCAACGGGTAAGCATCCTATAACCAACGAAATCAACGTTTTTACTTCAAAATCTTTTGTATCAGTTTGTTGCCTAGCAACCAACGTTGCCTTCGTCATGTGACGTGGCTTGACAGTAAAATTCCCAACTAAGTCTATTTCGCTGATGTTTTCAAATTCTTGCTGTTTCGTGTTTGTCACAAAAAGACTTTGATTTTCAGTTTCACAATTCAGTTGACTTTTGGAGCAGAAATCCGATTCTGATATGGCGATCTCAATGTTAGTAACTGGTCCGAGACAATAATTCTGGTTAAATTCTACTGATAATTTAGACGTGGTTGTTTTCTCAGATGAAATTGTGAAAAGCTGTGGCTCCGACTTTTGATTTTCACAGTGTGCGGTATCCAATGCCACGGGTTCGTCAAAATCCATTGAAACACTTTTGTAAAAACATCCTGGGCTAGGTACCATTTTCTTAAAGCGTTTGGACTGCCGCAGATTTCTGTTCGGGGTTCCGAAATCTACCGAGTTAAGTAACTCGTCTTCCGGTTCGACTTCCCTCATCGTTGTTGAGTGAGAGAATTTGAGAAAGTTCCAGTGAAATTCAACATCGTACTTTCCTTTCTTAACGAGGAAACTTTTTGTCCTGCCTTTGGCACTTGCATACCTTTTCCATGCATAGTTTCTAATAATCTTCTCTAAGTCTATTTGGTTCTGCATCGTGTGATATGGTCCCACTGTCCGTTTTAATTCCAATCTCTAAAACAAAGAAAAAATTGCATAAGTTGAGAACATCCTCGTGATTCAAAGTTTATATTCAGGTGTAAGGTAGGTGTAGCAGACAGGGACGCCAAGACAATGTTTGGGCCCCAGGGTAAAAAGTTAATACATTATCAAGGGCCCACTGAACTTGCGGTTTTTACTCATTATTCGCCATGTATCTGCAAACCTACTTCTATAAATACCCTTTATGCAGACAATAAGAAATGTCAGAAAATGTTAGACTCCTAACGTCTAAAACATGTGACAAAAGCGAACATGTTCACAGAACAATGCTAATTCATGTACAACTACTCACAGAGGGCTAAGTAGAACCGAATAAAGGATTGGTGGTGAAATGATTAAATGCGAACTGAAGGAGGAGTTGAATTTTTTTTACAAACTAACGATATCACTTGGGGCTACGCATGTCAGACGATTTTAATTGACACAAGACCTGGCTAAAGTGGCCAAACAATAGTATTGAAACCATTCTAAGAGCACTACTGATTATTTGTGCCCATGCTTACTGTTCATCTCTTTGTAGGTTTACAATTTTCCGTCGTAGTGTAGCAATATTTTAGAGCCGAATGTTTCCCACGCTCGTGTCACACAATCTTGCCTTTTCACATTGCTCTGATCGGTCATGCGAAGAAACCCTCGCTGCTATAATTGCCCTTCCGTTACAACACATTCTTTTTACAAGTCAATGTTTAAAAGTAGAGACACCAAACCAAAAAGAAGTTGTCAAAGGACACATATGCTCTTTTATTGTTAATTGTATTGGATTAAAAGATACCGCTTGTTTGTTTGTTTCATTGGAATTTTACGTCGTATTCAAGAATATTTCACCGATATGACGACGGTTGGTGCATTTGACACAGTTCATTGTATAGATACGGCGAAAAGCCGAGAACAAACGTTGTAAGAATCATTCCTGCGATTCCCGGAACCCATCGTGTGGCTCTCTCTTTTATCTGATGGCCGACAGGCGGATTCGAACCCATGAACGGTACATCGAATAGGCTAAGTAAACAGACATGCTAACACTAAGCCACGACCGCGGGTCTATAAGTTACCGCCAGGCAGCCACTATTTAATTTTCTGCGCAATGTTACCATTATGTAGTTTTAAATAAAAAAAAAATCAGAATTTGAGGCAAGATCATTATAGGTGATCATATACTGTAGAAACGACCGTAAATGTAAGTTTAAAATATGTGTCTCTTAAGGAATAAGCAGTAGACGGTATATTTGAACATCTTCGCGAAAATGTAATAAAAACCAACATCTTACAAGATGATGTCTTGTTTAAGACTCATATGTGGGTTGCAATAAATTGAGCTACTCCACGTAAGCATTTGCTTATACGAGGTTTCGGCCTTTATGCCGGGGCCTTTCTCAAGTGAGTTGAGAGGGAAATGTTTAAGTAGGTTAGCTGATGAGTTCGCGTTTTAATCCTACAATATGTCATACGTGAAGCTTTCGGGCCAAGAACGCACATGCTTCGTGGTTGTACAGTACTAACAATATACCTTATACTAAGGAATCGGGAAGAATCCCTGCAGAGCAGCCTAATCGAATCTTAAATTACCAAGTGATAACAGTCAATGTCATCGATGACGCTATATGTAGAGTTATGGTAAACTCTCACTAGTTTGACATGTTAAAATCACAAGAGATATCCCCGTGAGATATGTTTTTACAACAGCATCCCCATTGTAAAGCCGGAAGGTAACCTCAGTTTAAAACGTCACATGTGTTGGTTAAGGATTAACAAACCCTAAACTTAGATTTCGCCTTTAATTTTGAGCTTAGTGGATAAGCAGATTGAATTAAAAGTCAATAATCCCTAGAAATATTCATCTGTGATGTTAACAAGTTAAGAGGTCGTCGCAGTGTATTCTTTGTACCCTTCAGTTCAAGGAAAAAAATAGATTGTAAGTGTTTGGTTTTTTTAGCAAATAAATGCTTAGCTTGTAGGTAAATGAGTTAAATAACTTTTCGATATAATGAATAAACCACCTCCTTTGGATATTTCCACAAATGATGATACAAATATAACTAACACATATTAATAGGTCAAGCTGCGGGAAGGTCTACGGTTAGTATGTAGTGAGGACAAAAATGGTAATAAAATTAATAAAATTAATTAAATAAAACGCAAACGAAAAAATGTTGCATTTAAATGTATGTGTATAAATAAATGATGGGATATCTAGTTCTATAAAAAAATTGCCAATTTGTTTTTAAATTTAGAGATGTCTACAAATTAAATCAGATAATCGGCTGATTCTCAATGACGCATACCCGCGTTAACCTTTTAGAAAGAGTTAAAATCTTAACTTTTAAGTTCAAAGACCGGAGAACAAATCCCCGGGAAGGTCAGCAAAATTGTCTTTCTCTATATTAAAAAAACTCCATCCTTACCTTGTCCAATGCAATTATAATCCAGTTTTTAAGGTGTTTGCCAGTATAGTGAATCGCACGGTCACACTGACTCTCTGGTGTATTTAACCTGATAACAGATGTGCTCAGGACTGTTCAGAGTTAAAAAGATTAATAGTCATTCTCTATAGATCCGGTGGGAATGGTAAAGAATTGAGTCGAGATCAGCTTTTATACCCACGGCTTGTGCCACTGTCTAACTTTTACTTCCCTCTGGTTGGCCAGATGGGTATCGAGCGACGTCACGGGCTGATTCCTCCAAACAATACCCGCAGCGGAATCAGCGAAGGGAAGTGCCCTAGGGCAATATGACGAACTGTCACCCTTGGGCCCTGACTTCTTACTAGCTCCCCATGGCGGCTTTACTTACGTACCAAGCGACCACTGAATGAACAAACTATAGATTCACGCAACTCCAATTCTAACAGCCGTGACCCCATTGATGTAAAACCCGATAACATACCTGTGGATAAGCGTTTACATCACGACTTCTTTGATCCGAGGCTACATCGCGTGCAGGCGAAGTTTAAATACTGTTTTTATAACTATTCCCTCTATAGAGAAACTGGTTTTGTTTTTATTAGTGTTTTACAATAATAAAACGTTCTTGCATGTATTTAACTTGTCAAATTTTGAAAACGTTTCTTCAGTTCCTTATGTCAAATGATTCAATACGAAACTTCTACAAAGTGTTTCATATAGTCACGCCATCTCATAGTGTCAAGAGATGTGGGGTATAAATACTTGACGCACTGTAATAAACCAAGTCGTATGACCCCGGTCCAGACATAAACAGTAAATGTATAATGACTTCGTTTTAATATTGTTTACACTTTTCCTACTTGTTGCATGGATAAAGTCTGCCTGTATGTCTACCTTAAAACAAATGTACGATTGTCCCGTGCGTATAAAAACATACTAAACGCAACCGTTTGTCAATTTTAGGCATTTATTATATAGCAGGAAAGTATATTCTGGGATTAAAATAGACTAATTCCATGTATAATTAGCGTCATAGTGATGTTAATTTTTACTTAATGCTGTGATTTGTTAACAATATTTTATAGGTACCGGGATTTATTTGACTGACATAGCAATATGTAGAGCTTGTTGGACAACCGGTTGCGTCAGACTATAAAAACAGCATGAAAGCTATATTACATCCTGAAAACACTCGAAGATCGTGCATTTTTTATCTCATATTTTGAATAATTTTGACGTCTTTTAGAAATTTGTGTGTCTTTTAGATTTGACAAAAAGATTTTAAATTTTTCAAATTTAACATTTACTCAATTCCTAAATCTATACGTAAAAATACAAGTACTGCGTATTTTATACGAGTGTCCTTCTTCAGCTTAATCTATCTCTACTTTTATCCCACGTTAATTATGTCTACAAGTTTTGATAAGAATACAAAACATAGAATGATATTTTTAATGTTTGTTTTATTACACGCCGAATTTAACTAGTTTCTTTTATTTATCAATCTGACTTTGTTATTTTAGTCGATCTGTTTACACAGGCAAGATTTATATTCACGTATAGTAGCTTATCCCACTTCAAAAATAACACACGCTATGGGATTAACACCTATCTTGCCAAACGTGTTTTAAGATGGAGAGTTCAACATATAGATTGCACGCTAATTTTGTTTTTAGTTTTGAAACAATAAAGGTAATTGAATATACACACGGTAGCATGCAACTATGAATACACGAAACACGAGACAGGTTTTTCAAACTGATTTTTGCTAGACAATATACTTTTATCATTTTTTGAGTGGAAAAATAAGCGCAAATTCCATTTGTGTCTTCCAGAGGAGCATAACTGTATTAAACTAGACGTTAAAGTATATCATTTATTTTTCACGAGTAAAAAATACTAAAAACATTGTACGTCAACTAGTCTCTATTTGATACAGTTAATTTTTGGGGCTAAATTGGACACTGATATAAATTAAGCTTTAATCAACTTATCTCTTACACAGGACGTCTTTGATAAAACCGACCTTGACACATTTACGGCGGCTCTGCAATGTAACTGTTATGATCATGTAAAATTAATAAAACAGCATACAAACCATATTGTATCAGTCACATTTCAGATGATTGGGAGCGTTCGCGTGTTTATTAAATTTTAAAAAATTCATTACTAAGTTTTAAAAGCGTGTTGTCTTATATGTGAGTCATATACTATCAGCGAGTAGCCTCTATACACTGGTTAACTGGACAATGAGATGAAACAAAAAAGGCCTCAAGATAACAAGATAGAACGACATTTTTAGCAATAAAGTTTTAACACCAAAACCAATACATAAAGTCAAATGATATCAGAATATAAAAAAAATATAACTGATCGTATCTAATCAATTAACTACCAGTATTTCCTTTTCTATACTGTGTACTTATTGTTTCACAAAAAACAATGTTACAATGGCGACTGAATATTGTGCTGACGGTCACATGGAGTTAAATTACTATGTCATTTTGTTTAGCTTAATCACAGATACGATTTTTGAAATTATAGTTTTGTCATTTCTATTATAGAAATACGACTCAACACGACTGCTATCAATCAACCAATCGAATAGCCAATCCATCAACCAATCACTCAATCATATATGCCAATTGAGAAAAAATACAGAATAATAAGAAGAAAGAAAAAAAAAAAAACAAATTGGAGGTTTTGTGAAATAATGTTTTTTGTATTTTGTTTTGATTTCCTTTGTTGATTATTAAGTGATGTAATATATTTGATCATTGATCTGTGAATAATCGGTATAGATGTATATTAAGTTCGATATGTATACAAGAAGATCAGACATTGTGATGAGGCGGAGGAAGAATTCACACTCGTTTTATCAACATACTGCCAATAAACAATTAGGCATTTCTTTCTCATCAGAAATTGTTCATTATAAGTAGACTAAGCAATTAAGAATACACATCCGTTCGCTCTGTATAATGCTTAATCATTGTTGAAAAAGATTTTAGATTCTACACTTTATTAGCGAATATTGATTCGACTTCTTTGTTTAATATTCACTTTTTATGAGACCTCTTTGTATATTTGTTTAATCGAACATCTCGTAGATTCTGTTCTTTTATCAACCACCAATCCAGCCTTTTGAGTTACTTTTTTTTTATCGAATATCGATTCGACATCTTTGTTTATAAGCTGGCATTTGTTTGACTTCTTCGTTTGTTATTCTTATTCTGTGCATAGTTTTTGTTTATTAAAAATCGTACGCTTTTGTTGTTGCCCAGCATCAATTCAATTTCTTTCCTTATTATTGAGCATCGTTTTAACTGCTGTGTTAATAATTGATGATAGAAAAATATAAACTTTCGAGAATAGTTCAAGGAATAATCTCTTTTTACGTGTTTTTAATAAAACTTGGCTACTATTATATAGGACTGTACGATATAAACGATAGTACGAGAAGTCGATTATAGTCACATGTTTAATTTACATTCTGCTTCAATATAGTTGAGAATTTTAATAATAGTGAATCAGAAAAAAAAACCACGAATACACATCCGCTTTTGTCAATTAAAAGTCGATTTTGTGTATTCAATTAGACAAGCTTCATATTCAAAAACAATATTTGTTTGTTACTTTTTGACTTTATCAATGCGATTATCACACTATTTAGTTAACCTTTAATTGTTAGGTGCAGAGGGGTCAAAATAAACTTCCTGTTGCCTCATTGCTCTTGTAACTAAGGGGTAACATGTTTCCGATATATAATTGATGCTTTTGTAGTTCGTACTGTGTATTATTTTTGTTTGTTGCCGAGGGTGGCTTTCTTTCGCCGATTGGGCAGATCGGGCAGCAGCAATTGGGCTGACACGTTGTCACATAAGTGAAATAACCATAAGTACGACGTTATACCCCACACAAACAAACCATAGGTAATTTTATTTTTCTGGTCTCTAATAACTCGTGAATTGGCTTTCATCTATAAATTCGTGATATGAGTGCAATGGCCTTAATTACAACGTGAACACCTAACAAACACAGAATTTCCCAGCAAACACACCACGTAGCTGCAACGTTGTATAACAGCTATAGATTGGTAACGCTGCACAGTAACCAAATAACAACGTTACTGCAACATACATCTACACTATAATTTGGTCCTAGTTTTAAAAAGTAGATTCCACGTTATTATAAGGTTGTCAAACCGTCACAAACGCTGTAGTTTAACGTTGTAACAATACAAATTAGTTGTGAATTAATAGCGTTTTGTACAACGTTGTTGGGAAAACGTTGAATGATGCAACAACAATATTATAGCTATAACGTTTCCGTTTCGTTGACGTGTAATTGTATACTCTAAGGTTGTAGCAACATAGCTGGTAGTCCATAAAATTCCGTTGCAGCAACGTAACACCGTACTAACGCGACCAAATCAAAACGTTGTCGCAACGTTGTTTGGCTTGCTGGGTAACATGAACAAAAAAGCCATATCGTATGAATCCAAAATATAACTGGGGTCGATAAGGGGACTGGAACATAAGATATGTGCACCGAATAAGGATTAGTAGACCGACTCGCTCGCTAGCCACTAAAGCAAGGCTGCGAGCCACGGCTAAATGCGGAGGGACACTCATATATTTCACGGATTGCAGTTATAATTAAACAAAGCATTCCATTTGTCACTACGAACAAACAGTAGGGTATAACCAATGTGTGATGTCTAAAAGTTTATTGATTGATTTGTGTTTTATGTCGTTCTCAGTTCTGGATTATGACCCAAAGATGCCCAAAGCACTTAAAATGATGCCCAAAGCACTCTTAGTTCTTTAATATAAAGACAATAATAAACCGTATCATACAATTGTTATTTTTCAAAATGAAACGAAACAACTGGAAATAATGAATATTCATTTTTGTATAATTGAACTTTATCGTTTTCTGCTATTTTTTTCATTGGAAAGTCTTTGGTCAAATGTGTTAATTTATTCTTACAAAGCCCGTCTATTATTGTATTTATGTGTATATAATTGCATTCATTTCATATGGGGTCCCTTTCTCTAGATGCGTTAGGCACGTGGTTATTTTGCTTACTGGTTAATCCAGTCCTGGCCGTCCTTAAGGGTATATCACTTATATGACGTCGGTGTATTCCAATAACTGGCTTTAGCAAGAGTCTAGTAGAGCATCTAAAATTTAAGGTAAATGATTCAAGTCAAAATAACTGATAGCCTCATTGAGCATGTGTGCTGACGTTGACGATGTTGAGAAAGACTCCTATTGGTATATAGTATGGCAAGCCGTTTTATCACTTCTGCATTTATTCTACATATGTTGAATTCTTTTCCACATATGTGAAATTCTTTTC
>JAVFBW010115192.1:0-15709 GCA_034783835.1 Mopalia ciliata | reverse complement strand
AAAAACTAAGAAAGTGTTATTCAAAAATAACGAAAATACTGTTAAACTTCACTTTCTAAAAGACACAAAAATTATACAATCACAAGGTCTAAGTATAAGTTAGTGAAATTCAAAGACAAAAGAGAAGACAGGACATTTGCCTAACTAGATTTTCAGAACATACAGGGTGAGGTTCTACGGTTTATTAAACAAATCTTGAAGTAATGTTGTTGATATCAGCCAAAGTAGGTCTGGCCCCGGGACCTTGGTATCCTATACATGGCCCTGAAGAATACTCCCTCTGCTTCCTCGGTCGATCGTAAGAGGTGAGAAAAGAGGTTGCTTTCAGTTGCCCTGGTGTTCGCAGAGCGAAAGGGTTACGGGAAGCAGATTTGTTTGTGATGTCCTTTTTTTGTGTCCGTCGTCATATAAATGAAATACCCTTGAGTACGATGTTAAACACCAATCAAACGGAAAAATATTTGTGTTTCTGGTAACGAGTTTGAAATTCTTTTTCTTTTTGTGATAGACAATTGAACCTCTGTATACATTAAATTCAAAATGGTTTCACTCGTAACAGTTTTAAACTTTTTATTTTATTTTCTGTAACTGTATTATACTCAATTTATATGTTTTGTATAAAATCAGTTGCTTTGAAGTGACTTTTAACTGTTTAAAAACAGATTATAGATGACAGGTAGCTGATTGAATGGTTGCATTCCTTGTGTGTTTCACCACATGTCTGCCAGGAAGACTTTTTCTGTGTTTGGCTTGCAGGCCATATTTTTTCAAAATTTTGCGTAACCGATCTTCTGTTCGTGTGAATTGAAACCCACGTAACCTATCGTTCGGTTACGTGAAAAAATTTGCGAGAACGATCGTTCTCGTATATAGGTTATGTAAATGTACAGTGTAATTACGCTATGTTATACCACAATATATACTGCATAAACGGTATTAAATGGTGTTGTTGTTGCAGCAGCACGTGGTAAGCTGTCGGAGTGGCTTCATCAAGACAAAGAGTTAATCCGGTCATTATCAGGGAAAGTCAAAGCACATAGGGTGCAGTTAATGTAAATTTTTTACAAAGTTATCCAAATTTAGGCTGTAGGGTTTCGTTTATTGTGAACTGTCAACATCAAAATGAGAGTTAAAAAAGTCCATAGACCGACAGTGATTTTGATTGGCTGAAGAGGCGGAGCCAGCCACCCAGGTCTGGCTAACTTGTGTAGAATGTACATACACTGTAGACACCCGATTTACGTGTACATGGTCTTAGCTTGCGTGAATTTTCGTTGGCATAACCTCCACGTAACCTGAACGAGCGTTCGCGTGAAAAAATAAGGCCTGCGATAATTTTCTCTTTCCAAATCGACTATATAATTCAGGGTTGTCAACTGCCGGGTGATAGGCATTGTGCCGCTGGGTGTTTCAAAGACTTTCCAAAAATATATTTTTTTCCCCATAAAACAAAAAACGATAGGAAAGAAGAGAAAGTATACAGAATAGCTTAGCCTTCTACCCTCAAGGGCTGTAACGACAGGGTGCAAAATTCACGGCGGCAATGACGGCATTTCGTGGCCACTATCATTATCAACTGCCTAGATGCCCTGTGAAATCTTTAGCTATCGAAGGCAACATTTTGCCATGCCCTTTCCCTCAAGTGCCATCCTATTTGATTACCCATAAGTGTATTATAAAAAAAGGAAACATATTTTCACTTTTTTGGCAAATTGAAAGGGGAATTGTTTACTTAAATTCATAATTAAGACCATTTAACGATATCAACGCTCGAAGAGATCGTTAAATGGTGTAATCAGATCATGGCATGCATGAAAGTTTATCATGTAAGAGTTGTCTCCCGTGAGGAACTAGCGGCTGGTTGGAGGGAGCTTCGTGTTGCCCTGGTGCTCTCAGAGCTAAAGGGAAACAGGAAGTCGATCTGTTCGTGGTGTCTGTATTGCGTCCTGTTATTGTCTGGTCCTGTCTTTGTTTGTTGCCAGTAGTGTCGTGGGTGGTTTCCTTCACCCATTGGGCTGGCGCGTCGTCATATAAGTGAAATAACCTTGAGTACGACGTTAAACCCCAATCAAACAAACAAACAAACCTATTATTTCAACCATCTTGTTACGAACATGATGTCACGATTACAAACTCATGACATTGAATTATCTGTCAACATATTTTAATTGTCTACCTTATTACCTTGAAAACAACCCAATAATGACAGATGTCATATGGATAATTTGGCAAACTGTTGATCGTGCTTCACCTATTGAACTACGGTTTAGAGGCAAGATATATATGTATCGATTTTGTTAATCTACATGGTTCTTGGTTCATACTTGGCCAATTATCCAGTGCATGGGTAATTTGTAGCGATTAACCATCCACTATGGTGGCGAGGAGCTGCCGTCTAAATTTTGTCAATAATTTGTATTTCATAATATCGAAAATGAATTCAAAACAAATGGATTACGATAAAGACGAATTAAAAATCAAATTTATACAATTTAATACAAACAAAAACAAAGTAAAAGTAAAATGAAATCTTACGGAAATGAAACAAAAACTGAGCATGGCCGAGAACTGCCAACCGAGAGCTGCCATTTACAACACAGTTTTCTCCCTTACATTCGCTCTCTTTTCTTAGAGGTTAACGTGCAATTCTAATTAACCATGTACCTCATATTCAATTTAGATCTTTAATGACAATGCCATGACAAATAATGGGGCGTTAAACAGTTAAATTGTTACCTGGTAAATTTATTCATTTGCAATGAAGATTTTTTTAGTATACTGTTTTTAGTCTATTAGCTTTGACTTCAGTTTGGACCACAGACAAACAACGCTATATTATATAGTAGGTTGTGTAATAAAGATAGGGGACTGAAATATGTGTGTATAGACATCAAATAGCTGTGGGAAATGGGCAGTTTAAAAGCGGTATTGCAATATTACTAATACTACTCCAATAAACCGTTCAGGGGATCGAGTCCGGCTGTTGATCATTAGGTATGAGTAAGTCGCCCCGTGGGGGAGCGGGTGGGCCCTGCAGAATACTCCCTCGGCTTTCTCGGTCGATCGTAAGAGGCGAAAAAAGAGGTTACTTTCTGTTGCCCTGGTGTTTGCAGAGCTAAAGGGTAACGTTAAGCAGATTTGTTTGTGATGTTCTGTATTTTTGTCCGTCGTCATATAAGTGAAATACCCTTGAGTACGACGTTAAACACCAATCAAACAAACAAACAAACAAACAAACCAGCCGCGGATATCAAAGAAGAATCCTACGGGATGCCATAGGATTCCATAGAAAAATCGTCCATAACATAACAAAGGTTTATCTTGTTTAGTGACCTCTAGCGAATTTATGTTTGTTTGGGGCTAGCAATACTGTCTTTACTTAGCACTGGAGCACCCTGGCTAAGACCAGTTTGTTTGGGATAGCAATGCTGTCTTTTCTGGAGGAATGCAACTTTCATATTTAATGGTTTTGCTAGTGTCAATTACTGTTTATATTGGATTATCCGTCTTCATATAAGTGAAATACCCTTGAGTACGACGTTAAACCCCAATCAAACAAACGAACAAATACATGCCCTATAGACCTAACGCTCGCTGTCGCTCGGTGACACTCTCTTTTGAAAATTACAGCTCTGTCAAGCAAATGCGAGCGCTCTGTCTTTTGAAAACACCTTAGGATATGCAACATATTTTTTATACTGTAAAGAAAAGAAGGCCTAAGGTGGTTCGTTAGATAAACGTTTTACCTTGATGAGTGCGTCGTAACGTCGTACACTAAGGTATTGATTTAAAAAACCGGCATCATTTTCAGATGTTTTATATATGATATAAATAATGTTACCATACTATTTTATACTTCAAATAAAATATATTAAAAAACGGACTATACTGCTTTGGACTTCATCGAGACAATTTGGCCGTATAATCATCTAGATGATTTGACATAGTAGGTAATTTTGTAACCACCAAGTACTATCTAGCTTCAGAACGCAGTCTGTAAACTTTGGGATAAACTTGTGCCATCAGTGTCTGACCTAGCCAGGAAATCACGAGGTGGCGCTCTACTTTTAGCTACAGTAACGAAAAATCCAGATGCTTGTTAATTTGATTTAAGAATCAATAAATTTGTAAGTATCTTTAAAAGAAGAACCAAATTGATCTACAGCTGAATGACATCATAGCATAGTCCTGGTCGGTGTATTTATACAGCAGTAACCTGCCTGGTTGCTTGTTTGTTTGTGTTTGATGGTGCATTTATACAGCCCATTGGACTATTTCGCACAAACAGCAGTAATCTGTCAGGCAACGACTACACATGTTATACCATTTTAGAGAATTTCACTAACTTCCAAATGGACCTAGTGATTGACCAAGCGAGCTGTACGCAAACCATGGAAGTAACAGGGCGACGGTTTTAATCAAATAAACGTTTTAATTTAATAACTATGTATAGACAATTTGATGTTATAATATTTAAATAATTTGACCGTATACTCATGTACTCAATTTGACGTAATTATTATATAGGAATTTGACTTAAAAAGAATTGAGAATTTGAGCTCTTATCATCTAGAGAGTCTAGAGACATTATAACAACAGATGCGCTTTAGCTTCGGCGGTTCTCCAAGGGCAAATGTTTTTTTAACGGGACATTTGCCATAAAAACGTTAAATTAAGGTAAAAACTGCTTCAGAGAAGAATGAATTGTATTGTGGCGAACTGTTGTGTCATATGTGGCTCACATAAAAAAGAAAAATAATAGTTATATGGCGAGACCAAAGGGAATCTGGTGTTATTGTCGTATTGAAATTGTATATATTATTCAATTTTGTGTACGCCTGTTTTAGACACGGCATTGTCAATAAAAATGGCAGAAAACACAACAAGACTATATATTGCGCAAAATAACAGTTGGCGTTTAAGATAGTAATTTATTCCACGCCCATGTTCTTCGATAGTCAAAACGCACATACAAATACAACCATAAATTGTAAATTGTTTCATTATGTGTGGAAATTTTAAGTCATCCTCCGGACAGTAATAGTCGGACTGCAACTCGCATTATTGTTGCTGAAACTTGATGGCCGGTGAGGGAGCGGCTTCCTCGGTCGATCGTAAGAGGTGAGAAAAGAGGTTGCTTTCTGTTGCCCTGGTGTTCGCAGAGCTAAAGAGTAACGGGAAGCAGATTTGTTTGTGATGTTCTTTATTTCTGTCAGTCGTCATATAAGTGAAATACCCTTGAGTACAACGTTAAACACCAATCAAACAAACAATCTCTTGAGATAACCAATGAAATCTGTAAGCTGAGTAAGTATTCTCCCAGAGGGGAAGCGATGTTTCAGAATTTGAAATCTAGTTTACAGCGAGACACCCCAGGACTTCGAGTACTTTGTCCAACATGCTAGACGGTTCGTTCCTAACTCACTCGGAAATATTTTGAGTAATTGTGATGTTTTCATCAACTTGTGTGTTGAAGCGTTGGAGTATGTCAAAGAAACGGATATCAAAGCCTGAATTGTCGGCGTTCAGTCCCAAGTGCAGAAATTTCTGGGGAATATCTTTGTCTTATGTCATTCTGAAACATGATGGTGATCTCAGTAAAACCCTCCAGGATCATAAATTATCAGCATCCGCCGCACAGGAAATTGCGGCATTGGCCGTTAAAACCCTTCGCAAAATACAAAATGATTCCGATTTTGACTTGTTTTTCCAGAAAGTCGTGTCTCATACCAACTCACTGGAAGTTGATGAACCAACTTAACCTCGCAAACGCAAAATGCTGCGCACTTTACACAGACATCGCACGACATCCAAAGGCAACAATACTTTGATGTCGTCGATCGAATTATAAATATTATTTAGGAGAGATTTGACCCGGATTCAAACAGTATAGAAACCTACAAGATTTGTTATTAAATTTGTATAATGGCAAAGATTACATACAGCAACTGGATGCCATTACTACCTTTTATCGATCAGATATTGATAGTGATAGACTGACCACTCAGTAAGAAACTCTTTCTGTCAAGTTCGCAGAATGTTCGGAGTCACCTGTCGATCTAAAATCCTTTGTTTCAACATTTGCCGATATGTCACCACCTGAACGTACATATTTCTCTGAAGTATGCACTATTTTACGGCTGATTCTTGTAATGCCAGCCACCAATGCTACAAGCGAGAGGTCATTTTCCACTCTCAGAAGGCTTAAGACATATCTGCGATCTACTATGGCACAGTCGAGGCTCAATGATCTACTAATATTACACATCCTCAAAGATCACACTGACAATCTTGATATAAAAAGGGCAGCGAACTGCTTTGTGGAGTTGTCAGACCACAGAAATTCGATATTTGAGAAATTTTTAAGCGTCAACATGTACAACCAGTTGGAAATAAAATTCACCAAAATATAGATCTACGGCATCAAATTTTCCTTAACTTTCATTTTCTCTGTTTTATTATTTTTTTTATTTCTTTATTTTTTCTGTTCTAAGAGACGCAGTAAAATAAGATAGCCGATTTAACCTTGAAATTTTTTCTCTCGATAAATGATATGAAAAATCATGTTACCAATAGCTTATAATTTAGTCACTTTGAGCCCCTGTAAAATGGCTAGAATGCATCTACAGCCGTCTAGGACCCCAGACCCTCGCCTAATGTGCTATGACTCTTGGCCAGGGCAATCAGAAAAGGCTTCCGCCGCCCCTGACCCTAAAAATAACCCTTATACTAACTTTAAGGGACAACATGAAACCTAACCCTAACACTAAACCTGACTCTGAAATTCACGCCATATCTTACATGACAGACTGACCTTTGTTTCACTCACAAGATGGTGTGCCAGCCCTATGGGTGGGTTAATCACCATTGATACCACAGACATCAAGAAAAGACAAGATAGAACTAATATATGACAAACATAGGACAATCACTGAATGCCACACAAACAGATCTGCTTCCTGTTTCCCGTTGGGCTGACAGCACCCAGGCAACCACCCACCAAACCATCAAACTACTGCCTATATATAAGATATATCAACCTCAGTAGGCATTATAAGAAGATTTGGCTTCAAGCTGGATAGATATTCCTGTGATATTAACACTGCGCTATATTACACCACAATATCATTCTAATTTTATGTATCTCTTCAATGTATCTCACATTCTTTAGAATTGTGTATCTCGCCATCATCTGTAATTATACCTCTGTTTTCCACTAATCCATCATATAAGTGAAACACAACATTAAACCTCAATTGTACAAACAAATTGTATGGGATAATGAAATAGTGTCAGACAAAACTTCCAATTAGGACAATGGTATATGACTGGTTTCCAATTAAATGTATGTTCTGATTGATTTCTAAGTTACCATAATCATGACGGGCGGTTGGAGGGAGCTTCATGTTGCCTTGGTGCTTTCAGAGCTAAAGGGAGACAGGAAGCCAATCTGTTTGTGGTGTTTATTGTGTCATGTTACTGTCGTTCTGTGTTTGTCCCGTCATGTCTTTGTTTGTTGCCAGTCTGCTGGCACGTCATCATATAAGTGAAATAGCCTTGAGCACGATGTTAAACTCCAATCAAACAAACAAACCATAATCATGGTTCTGATTCCGCTTTTAGCTTGATTGTAACAGGAATTTATGAACATAATTTGTTGATATTAACCTATCACCAATCAAGCTCTTTAGAAAGTATGCATCAATTCTACTTCCTGTGTGACATCACATAATGCTAATCCATGACATAGACCTACTCCATTTACCTGATTCACCATCATCCACTGCTATTAAATAAACATAAATTACTCCTCCTAAAGAGGATGGGACCGGTAGCTGATTGCTATTTCCACACAGTGAAAATGTCCGATATAACATCTTTGTTTTTATTGTAAAACTTCAACTACTGTAATAGTATTAGCCAGATATTAGCCAGAGGGTGTCTCAAATCATGATTTTTACAGAAACATTACTGTTCTCTTGTCTTTCACATGATTGAACTGAAACAGGGTGTCTCAAATGCCTTCTTGGGTGTCTCAGAGACACGGAGACACCCTTCTGGCTAACACAATGCTTTCAACTTATTGTCCATTAAGGAAAGGAAAGTTTGGTGCTAGTTTTGTGTTGGTTGCACTCTGTCCATATTGGTTTGGGTGAATCAAATGATTCTCTTCCTTGAAAAATACAAGTCAATTTTTTTTTTTAGGTATCCGATGAGAAGCCTCATCTGCTGGGTCAGGATGGACATGATATCTGTCATGGTGGAATGTTCAGGTCATTTCAAAAAGAACATGGCAAAGTTTACAACACATCAGAAGGTAATCTCCCTTGAATTGTTTTGTGTTAATGGCTAGAAATTGGCTCATTATTTTGATGAGTGGCTGGATAGAGACTCATATTGCCCTGGTGGCTGTTTGCTGGAAGTTCTGTTAAATTTTATCTGCTTTATTATAATTAAGATGACTTTACACCATGCTGAAGATCTATCTGTTGTCCACAAAAAGTTATTTAAATTTGTGTAGCCACTAATCATCTTTCCAGCAACTTGAACTTTATTGATTGTTAAACTGTTATCAATCTATGTAAAAAGAACTCCAGTAAATATAGTGACACAAATGGTGAGATAACAAATAGGATTGAGATTTTAAAATAAGTCTTTTTAAAAAAAGTTGGCTATTTTAACTCGCTTGCACCATTGATTTACTTGTCTCTAACTGTAGTGAAAGAAAATACATACAAATAATAACACCTACATGTAGTTAAAAAATGTTGTCATTTTGGTTTGGAACTGTTCATGAGATTGTCCACTGTATTTAAGAAAGAAACGGTGTGAGATGAGAAAATCCCTCAACATACAGGTGGAATATCAATGAGTATGACTTGAACCCCACTAAAACAAACAAACCTTTATTTTATCCACCTATGGTATCACTTCTGCATACCTGTGAGTGTAAATTTGTTTATTTGTCCTAAACAGAGGAGGTTAAACGTTTTGGAATTTTCTGTGAGAACATGAAGAAAGCAGCGGAGTACCAGGCCAAGGATCAAGGCACTGCCAAATATGGAGCTACTAAATTTGCGGATCTTACAGGTAAGAAATTGTTACCTGTTGTGTGGAATGACAGGGACTAAAACTCCTCCATTTGGTCATTATTCTGAAAAATGCAGCACAAACTGGCCTTTGACAAAGTAAATGGAACTGAGGATGAGTGTGTTTCACAAGTATCAGCCCGAGCTGCAAAATATAGAAACTGAAATTAAAAGAATAATAAATTATGTAACATGACAACAGAAACTTTACCAACCCAATATCAGGTCAGCTGGTGGGTGGTTAGAAGAGTTGCCCTGGTGCTCTCAAAGCTATGGGACAATTCAAAGCCGATCTGTTTTTGTATAATATTTGTTGCTATTGTTAAATAGGGTGGTTTCTTTAATCCCTTCAGGCCATCTTCTCTATGCAAGGGTTATGCGTGGACTTTTCCTTGCCTAGGGAAGTTGTCATTTGGCTGACACATGATCATGTGAGAAAAACAACCTTCAGGACTGCCAATCCCAACCAAACAAAACAGTCATATCAATGATTGCAGTTTACTAGTTGTCATTTTCATATGGTAACTGTTGTGTTGAGAGTTTTCTGGAAGTTATTTACTCCTGAAAATGCATAAAAAAATAAATAAATACGCTTTGGTTGTTATAAAACCAGGTAGACAAATAATTTTAAAATCTGTGCTTATTCCATGCAGTAATAGAAAAAGTGAAAACTGCATGACACCTGTGTGATGGCAAACCTCAGTGGAAAAAAATAGTTAACTCAGATGTGACAATGCAAAACAAGTACAAATATAGAACTAATTTGTGGTAAGCTTTTGTTCACAATTTGACTTTCACTTATTTAACAAACTAGAAGGTATCATTGCCTTTCACTATTGTAGAGGAAGAATTCAAAGCTTACCGTAGCAAACCATGGGACCTGTCTCCAATGGCGGATATGAAGCGTGCCCCATTCATCCACTCCTCGTTTCCATCTGCCTTTGATTGGAGAGACCATGGAGCTGTTACACCAGTTAAAAATCAGGTGGGTTTTGTTTTTTAAATGCTTATCATAGTTGAATGGTGTAGTAGGCAATTTTGAGCCTTTTTTGTGATTCCAGAGGGTTTTATTTGCAATGATGTAATACCCTATAACTTCTATAAGTTGGGACACTCCCAATTCTGGTACAGTTCACAGAAATAACATGTAAGACCCCCTGTGGCAAAGCCTATTTCTCTGTCCCAACTGCTAGAAGTTATAAGGTATCTGATCTTATTATGAGAGACAGTGGTATCCAAACTAGTGAAACTGTCAAGGTTATAATATGTATGCACAATTGGCATTACTGTGACAAAAGCTAGGATTTATGAGAGGGTGAGGAGGATTCTTGACCTTTTTAGTAATGTCACTATGGATAATGTGTTTGGCATCCTTTAAAAGCTGTTGTGTCGTCAGAGGACTGTGTTGCAAGGATTAAGTTACCTCCCTTGTCAACTTCCCAAGACTCTTATTGCAGCGGGTTTCATTAAGTTGGATGGACTTTGGACCTGGTTACAGTCAGGTTCCAACAACCCAGTTTTAGCAAGTTTAACTTTTATTGTTGATCCATGCCTTGCTTTATTTTCACATTGATCTCACTTAGCTATCTGAGTCATCGTCCAATCCATTTTAATAAAGAACCATGTTATGTGAGAAAACTTGAATTTTATACTTTCGCTTGAATGGCTGTGTATTTTGTGTGTTAGGGTTCCTGTGGGTCATGCTGGGCCTTCTCCACCACTGGTAACATTGAGGGTATCTGGCATAACAAGAAAGGCAGTCTGGTCTCACTTTCTGAACAAGGTAAGCAATCTTGTTTCTCGTAAACCAACCAACCTAAAATATATTTTGAAAATGGGGAACTACTTTTCATTAACTAGACAAGGGAAAAATACTTCACAAAAATGTGATGCATTTTCTTTTATCTGTGAATACACTGTTAGTAGCTGTGAGTAGAGCTATATCACATGACTTCCTGGGAAGAACGCTGTGGTGCACATTTATAAGTTGCAGTCTACAGTGAAAAGCTAAATGGTACTTGATGGTTTCAAACTGGGTCAGCTTATAAAAACTAGGGGCAGTTTGTTTTTAGTGAAACAATGCTTTTTAAGCTGCGAATGAGCAGCTCTATAACTCACTCTGTCGGTCCAAGTTTCCCTCCTGACAACGTGAACAGGATAGAAGCCAAACTGCTTAAGATAGGGGGGTCCAAATTTGAAATGCAGCTTAACATGATGCTAAACTAAACTCCAAGTGAAAAAGGGATAATTTCAAACAAATTTCACGTTTCCATGGCAACAAATATGACTTGATATGTCCCTTTTTTACGTAAGGATGTGAACAGGATAGAAGCCAAACCGCTTAAAATAGAAAGTTCAAATTTGGAATGCAGCTTAATCTGATGCTAAACCACTTAAATATCACATTTTGCAATGCTTAATCAGCTAACCTTCTAAATAACCTGTGTCCAGTAAAGAAGAGCTTAATGTCGCAGCTATAGTGATTCTACACTTGTTCAACTTCATGAAAATACTTTACATCTTATGGTTATCATGGTGTCAATTATTGTTGGAATACACTCATGTAAGTGAAATATATTTAAGCAGATCATAAAACATAAATCAATCAAAGCAAAGAAACTGTTCTAAAAAAAGTGGCTGTTTTTTTCAGAGCTGGTGGACTGTGATAAGGTGGACCAGGGCTGTGAAGGAGGACTCCCTGCTAATGCTTATACACAAATCATTAAACTGGGTGAGTATAACTACATACAATTATAACATCCTCTGTTTGAAGGATTTGAACCAAAGTATACTGTGTTAGGGTGAAGCTAAAAGAGAACACAGTGGCTGAGGTGGAAACTATGCCAGTGACTTAGGACTAAGGGGAATGGTAAAAAGTAAGTTAGCAGTAAGGTTAATTATAGTGCATAGGGGTTTATTGAATAGAACATAAGGGCTTAGGGCTGAGGTGAATAGTGCACTGTCACTCGGGACTAAGGTGGGAAGTACACCAGTGACTTAGGACTAAGGTGCGAATTTAAGTACACCAGTGATTTAGTATTAAGGTGGGAAGTGCACCAGAGACTTAGGACTGAGGTGGGAACTACACCAGTGATTTAAGACTAAGGTGAAAAGTACACTGTGACTTTAGAATAAAGTGGGAAGTACACATGTGACTTAGGACTAAGGTGGGAACTTAAGAACACCAGTGATTTAGTATTAAGGTGTGAAGTGTACCAGCCACCAGTCTTTAATGGAAAAGGCACAGGGACTGAGATGAAAAGTTAATTTATACTAGTAACTTAGGACACAGGTGAATAATACAAACTGATTTAGGACTAGCATGAAAAGTACACAGTGACTTAGGACTAACATGAAAGTACACAGTGACTTAGGACTAACATGAAAAGTACACAGTGACTTAGGACTAACATGAAAAGTACACAATGACTTAGGACTAACATGAAAAGTACACAGTGACTTAGGACTAACATGAAAAGTACACAGTGACTTAGGACTAACATGAAAAGTACACAGTGACTTAGGACTAACTTGAAAAGTACACAGTGACTGAGCCTAACTTTATTTTTTCATGCAATGCATCAAAAAATATAAATAATTGATGTGCAACATACAGAAGTTGCATAATATTTTAAATAAAATACTTAAACTCTTGTATAGAACAGGGCTGTGTTGCTTTCAAGATGATAAATCACTTACTATATAAAACATCTAATAAAACCTATGCTTTTTGCATGGCATGACTTAATCTGATATAGTAGCAAATTAAATTTAATAGCACCTCATGTAACAGACAGGCCCCAGGTTGTTGCTTATTGGTGTCGTGTGTGCTTCCTAATCCTGCTTTGATGTACCGTTCAAGGGATCGAGTCCGGCTGTCAACCATTAGTCACACGTTGTGGAAAAAGTAACATGTTAAGACATCTTTATTTTGTATTGAATCAGGTGGGATGGAGACAGAATCTGAGTATAAATACACAGGACGGGATGGCAAGTGTGACTTCATCAAATCTGATGTCAGGGTCTACATCAACAATTCTATAGCCATCTCTAGTGATGAGGATCGTAAGTATAAATACAACAGAAATGGGTTACACCATTCATTAATACCAACCATGGATTGTATATAAGAGAGATTTGTTTGAACAGTTTGTAGATTATGGTTGGGAGAGAGCTTCCTGTTGCCCTGATGTTATCATAATTAAGGGTGAAAGTGAAACCTATCTGTTTGTGATAGCTGTTTCATGTCAAATGATTCTCCTCTATTTGTTGGTCTTGTCTTTGTTTGTTGCCAGTGGCATTATAAAACCTCCAGCCAGTCAAACAAAAGAAACTTTGATTCCAATGTTGTCAGTCAAGAATTGAATCAAAAATATTTCAATAGACAATACTGAGACTTCTGTGATAAAATGAAAGGATCTTGAAGTCATAGGTCTTTAACTATTAATAAGTAGGATAGATAATTAAAATAGGTCGTTCTATGACATACATCTTAATTAGATGTGTCAGGGGGTCCATTTGGTAACAACCATTTAGAATGCTGTGCTAACTCACAAAAGTGATGTAACAACAGTATATGAATGCAACAGGGCATGTAAACAACTAGAGCAGTTTGATGCAAGGACTAGCTGCATGCTTTTATGTTACAGGGTTACCTGTTGAAAAAGACCCACTGCTCTTTGAATTATTTGCCATAATAATTATAACACAATATATATCCTCCTTTCTTTCAGAAATGGCTGCTTGGTTGGCTCAAAATGGACCCATCTCTATTGGGATTAATGCCTTTGCTATGCAGGTTAGTCGACTTATCTCCAATATTCAGAATATTCTACTACATCTAGTTTTACAATCCTGTACAAAAGCCAGACCAATCAGATTCCAGGCATTGTACAATAAACCTGCCGATGGGAATAAATGGATATTTGTAGGTTTGTGTTATTGTAGACTTGACTTTGCATACATGTATATATTTGGGAAATAATGTTTCCCTCAGGCTAAGGGCAGTTTGTTTAAAGAGTAGCAATGCTTTCTTCACATCTTGATTATGCTAGTGGCAATTATTGTTGGCGCTAATGGGCAACACAAAGCTGTTTGAACTGATTTTGTTTAACATCCTGTGAGTGTCCTGACTTTGTTTGTTGCCAGTGTTATTTAAAATGGTTCCCTTCACACATTAGGCTGCCATACCTTCATATGAGTGAAATAACCTTAAGTACAGTGTTAAATCCCAATCAAGTAAACAATTTACTATTGTATAGTTATTAGAAGGGTGCAAGGATATAATTTATAAGGATATCTTGTTATAAGAGGTTTTATCAACTCAATCTTTATGATCTGCTTAAGAAATGGATTTCATTGTAAACATTCCCGATGGTTTGCTTGTTCAACTTAATGAACAATAACAAATACTAAATGTTATCCTCTGTTTATCTTCTTTTAGTTTTACATGGGAGGTATATCTCACCCCTGGAAGATATTTTGCAACCCGTCCAAACTTGATCACGGAGTTCTCATTGTTGGCTACGGGAAGCGTGAGTACACATTATTATCTTGTTGCAAAGATCATCAAACATCACCTGTCAACCGTCAATTATATGAACGAGTCAGAAATTTAGCTGCAGCAATCAGAGGGTGGCTGTTAGGAGGTTTCCTTCAGGTTTCCTCCATATTTTAGAAAGGCGCAGTATTAAATGAATAATCTGTGGTTGTATATAAATGAAATAACCCTGAGTAAAACATTTAACCCCAATCAGACAAACTTTGATAAGGATTTGTTTACCAAGCTGCTGGTGGTTTCCTTTAACCATCTGACTGGCTCGTTTTTGTACTAAACCGTAGTACATATAAAATGCACAAATACAAACGATGGCGTAGTGCAAGCTTTTATCTGCAAATCCTGTAATGTGCAGACATTATCCTCTTTTTTTTCAGAGGGCAGCAAACCATTCTGGATCATTAAGAACAGTTGGGGTCCTAGTTGGGGAGAAAAGGTGAGTAAACTGGGGTTGAGTTCTATTATTGTGGCTGGCAGAGTGTTAAGGGAGGTGTAGGACATTTTCTTATGTTTTCTACAATCAGCTATTGGGCTGGTATACAGTCTTATAACCTAAACTAGGGCTTCAAATCACAAACAAACAAACAATACAAGAAAAAAAAAATGACTTGTGGTATTATTTATAAGTTATGTTGTTCTATATTTTAAGATATATTTATTAGCTATTGATACCTATTCTTTTTATGAATATAAAGCAGTTTGGACATACAATCAATTGTAAAAGGGGAGGACTGGTATTTTTGTGTTTAAATAATATTTTTATTATTACATGTAGCCCAAGTCCACAATTTCAAAGCAAATCCAATCTTTTTTGGGACTATTTGTTCCCAGACAATCATCAGTCCATTTTATGGCCTACTAATATTGAATTATGTGTTATTTTACAGGGGATTATGTATAGGTCATTGGTGCGTGTCATGCATAGATTGGTTTGTTTGTTTGATTGGTGTTTAACATCGTACTCAAGGGTATTTCACTTATATGATGACGGACAGAAATAAAGAAAATCACAAACAAAAAACTGCTTCCCGTTACCCTTAAGCTCTGCGAACACCAGGGCAAC
>JAVFBW010115191.1:0-25339 GCA_034783835.1 Mopalia ciliata | reverse complement strand
ATAGACACATCTAAAGAGTCAGTATGGATTAGACGTCATCAAATACATAGAAACATCTAAAGAGTCAGTATTGATTAGACGTCATCAAATACATAGACACATCTAAAGAGTCAGTGTGGATTAGACAGAAATATCAATTAAAAGTTTTATCAGAAGGGTATGATAATATGCCTTGGTACCTTTGTGATTTAACACGTCATAGCAGAGGTTTTAATTATACAGGCTGAGTTTCCAATAGAAATAATCTACCAGCTATAATCAATGCAGTAATAATAATTAGTGTCGCCAAGACTTTTTTCACATTGACTATCGAATGGCATGTTATTTTATATATATTAAAAAAGGGATATCCCAGGTTATATGACATTTTTCCTAAGTTTGGTTCGTAACTTATCTGTTTTCCTGGTCTGATTGTGTTGTTAAGAGGTGGCACACACTATGGCCGGATCAGGTTACCAATCTTTGATAGACTAAGATTGGGCCTGTGACTGGCAGTCGGGGTTCAGGGTGAATACACATCAATACAGTTCTTTGTACTCACGGTGTGTATGTTGTAGACACCCCTACTGTGACAAAACCCATTTTCATCCCCGGGACCTTCAAGTCTTTGTTAACTCCACACTGATTAATGGTATTCAAGCTCAGTGAATTTATTTCTTTAGTCAAAAGCCTTAACTAATGCTATTAAGTTGTATTTCAATGGAAAAAAAACAAGTTTCTTCCTGTACCCATATCCCAAACAGTTACCATTATTATCATTATTGGAAGTCGATGGCTTTTAAATAGTCAATCGCATGAAAATCGATATTCTAGAGCTAGTTTATACACGAATCTTGGATGAAAGGTAAACAGATCCAACTGAAATTAAACAAAGATCTAACCACTAATGTCAATTTCCTGAGTCTTTTGGTAGGAAATATTTTTTTACATATTAAAGAAAAAATATATATTTATATATTGGGAGTCCTAAACAAATTGAGCTAACATTTTACTAACGTCATTGGCCACGTGACCATTGCCGATGAGGTCTGCTCTGGCAGTGATAACTGGTTCACATAAACCTGACCTAATTTGATAAACACGTGATCGGGAGATTATCCCAGAGTATAAAACACATAAGTATTGGTTAACCAAGCAGAGAATGCTAATTGGACTGTTAATTAGGCGTGGATGACGCGTTCATTTATTCCATTACCAGAGATGTACCTGGTCCCACCTGATTGAATTAACGGGGTGATTAAGACCACTTGCTCAGGTAACTGGTAAAGACAGAATGGGTTGATTCCTAGGCGATGTTTCTAAACTTACTAATTAAAACACTTACCGTCTACTCGCTCCGTAAATTCACTGGCACTAACATCCATCAGCTTATACCCTTATCAGTTCTGCTTACTGCATCCGGGTGATTTGGACAGCACGTGTCCACGCCAGAGACTTGTGATTAACTCACTGAATTGCCCATCAGTGATATAAACATCACACCTTTAACTCTCAGATTATTAGCTGTAGTAATTCACGTGGACTCTTAAGCTTTATTTTGGCTTTAAAAGTTATTTACGATAGGTATATTAATTAACTTAATCTATGATGTTACTTTGGTCACACAATTTAACTTTTTGCTACATAATAGCTTTCTATAATCTGCTTTTAGGTACTCATTAGACAAGATACGACCTGATTGATTTGCTTTATCGCCAGGTAATAAAATAACAATGTACACCTTCATGATACTGTAAACAAATCCAAATAAAAATATACATGTATTTCATCGACAAACATTAATTATAGTGTTGTCAATGGCTGACAAATGAGTCTTTCATGCAGTTCGGAAACCGGATCCGTCCCAAAGAAACTTATATTGAATACATATTGGTTCAATAAAATCTGTCTTACATCCCTACCATCCGAATAACACTTCTCGATTGATTATGTGCTTCATGAAATCAATTCTTTATGTGAACAACCCAAAAACAAAGTTTATTGAGTATTCAGGGATTAGTCCTATACAAATTAGTAAATCAGTATTGATAGAAAAATTCAATACGTTGTAAAAAGTAGTGTAAATTTGGAAGCTCCAAGTTGGAAAATCAGTTAGGTCAACGGTTGTTATGCTTTATTGTCCATCGCTTAAGTTAAAAGACAACTGCTTGTCCGCTTGACTTACATGGATAACTGGAAGAAAAGTAAGAAAAGCTGTCAACTGAAATTTCAACTCGTTTATTTGTTCGTTTTCTAAAGAGGAACCCGATATGTCAGTAAGCAAGACGCTTAAACGTTTCAAGTATTATGAAGCTTTTAACCTCGATGAATTACCCAGTAAAATAAGTTTCATGGACTGAGAATAGCTCGCCTCAATAGTGAGAGCATTTGACAGTAAATTTCCTGCTCTTAATGACAAAAGACGAATACTGTGTTTATTATGTTTATAAAAGAAGGCGTTTAACAGGTATGTGATTTGCGTGAACCAAGCTGCCGTCAATGACATGTCAAAATGAAGAGAGAACAGTTCCCCCATCAAACATTTTGTACTATTCTAATCCCGCGGCGTTATAGAAATATTACGTTTGGTTTAATTCATTAATAAGAGTGTACTCAGCCTTTTTGTCGTTTGTTATTAAATTTGTTGAGTTCTGTAAATCGGACACTCCACATTATAAATAGTAAGCAGATGTTAAAAATTGTTTTAAACTCGACGTTAAATAAATTATATTCTATTCTATTCTAACAATAGCCTATTTAATACCTATGTGGAATAATGTACACGGACTCGAATGCTTTGTTCAGGTTTTAAATATTTCAATTATAATGATCATATGAAACAGTATACAAGAAAAAATAACAACAAAACAATTAATAGAAAACAGTAACATTGAAAACCTTGATTATTTAAGATAGAAACATGTATATTTTGAATAATAAAGTTTTGTGTTCATAAAAGGAGATGGCACAAAAAAAAAAAAACAGGAAAAATAAACTAACTAACGCTAGACAATTCTTAGAGATCTGGCTCTCGGACGATTAGGCGGATTAAATTTGTGTGTAACTAGAAGTAGGCTTTAGGGAGTGTTTTATTGTAAGGGATACTGTCTGTTACTGGTGATAGGGTGCTATTCACTCAGATGTTTCTCTCAAATAGAGTTCTGGTCTGTGATTGTCTGCCGCAAGATTGGAATCAGCTTCCAGCCTTCATTCTCCGAATAGCACCGCTAAGCCAGAACTATTGATACGTCACTCAGAATTGACAAAACAGTCCTAAAGTTAACTATCAGACTCATCCACATCCCCACTGGAGAGGAGAACCTCTGGAAAACTACTCAATTCGCCACCCGTTTGCCTCTTAAAGATAACAATTACCGCCCGTTAAACACAAACTCAAGAATGAATGACATGCCAGCTGAAAACATTGTGCTCTGTTACATGTGCTCATTTAATTAATATAAATGATGATATGATAAATGCGATACTATTATTGATTTAACTGACTAAACAAAACTTGAAAATATCTCAACAAAATGGTATAGAACTCAATATTATTGGAAAAAGGAATACATTATACCACAAAGGCCGGCATTCGTGACTCCTTCTGAAAAAGAGGATAGTGACAAATTAGAAATCTTCCCGGAATATCAGAACTAAACAGTGGACAACACACAAATCGTAACACAGTCCGTATTTGTTGTTTCCAACGTTCCACTTAGCTCTAACTTCAACAATCTTTTTAAAAAGCCTGATAACCCTATAATATATCAAGGCGAAGATTTAAAAGTTTTGGTATTAGTTTTTTTAGTGCTAATTTGAGGAGTAAGGGTTTGGGGGTTGTAAGGAGACTGTGTTCCCTGGGTGTAACGGATGGATGAACAGAACCTATCACAGCCTGGCATAAATCTCCATCTCCTCAGATCGGGCTAAATCGTCCTCCTGACACGTAATGTAATCTGATAAAGAAATATCGCACTGGTCGGTCATGTGAATCGCTGCCACAGTGCTTCTGACGACTAAATAAGACATTTTACTGGCTTCTATACTCGGCTTAGAAAAACTCTCTTGTATAATGCGGCGGAGAGTAAACCTCTCTGCTCGGTATTTTGACAGACAGACATATTACACTGTCACTACGGTATTTCGTGAACTGGTCATTTAAGATCAAACTAATGAGCATAGCACCGATGTTCTTGACCACAAACAATTTGTCTCCACAGTGACCCTGGTTCTCTCACAGTATCCCAGAACAGTCGGTGAGAAGGGACGCATTCGGATTCTCTATAACAGAAATTAATGACAAACAGAAAACGCCATTTATATAAAAATTGACTTCAAAGGAATAAGAACATCAGAGAGTTGAATTAAGTCAAAATAATAATAAATAAAAAACCCCAACTGATTTTGGAATTGGTCAACACTAACTGTACCGACCATTCCTTCTTTAGTCAACATTTACTAGTAATGTTCTAACGAGTTTTTGTTTTGGCGTGGTGAATTAGTCTGCAACCTGATGAGAATTAAACAAGCTTGTAACTATCATTCAAACAGTATTGTAAGTGTTTTATGTATTCTAGACGAGCAAGTATTGCAGAAAACATGTCCTTGTGTGATGATTGTTTTGGCCAAATGTTTCTTATCCAAGTGAGACTGATGCTTTGGATGTCTAAACATATTAAAACTGTATAGTCGTATCCTATTTTTGTGTTCTCGTTGAATTTTCCTTTAATTGTCATAATAGCTATGAACCTTTTGAGATGAAACTGTATCTGTGGCAAGAACGAATGATTTAAGTTTTCGTAATCGTAAAGCAATTGCATTTTTATTACAATATCCTTAACTTTGTTGTTTCGCGAAATGCTAAATATATATGCTTTGACTAAAAGTAAGATATTTGAGATAAAGTGTTAATTTAGAAATGCATGGTAAAAACATTAACGGTATTTTCAGACATAACGTATGTAATGGTGTAGACATTGCTGCATATTTAACACATCGACAAATTAATAAGACAAACTTTTACTGGATTGGTCAGACGAACTGCTGTATTTGATTGCTTGGCCCATATGGACAGGCTAGAGACTGAGAGAGAAACAAATGATACCATACTGAGGTGTTTGGTGGTTAGAAGGCACTTCCGAAAGCCCCAGATTTAATTTCCTCCTCGGCAATTGGCACTGTCGGAAACTACCGATCAAACGATCTCAGCTAAAAGGGTTTTCTCTTAAAGCCCATTAAATGTAAAGCAATGCCAAATGTCTATAGACTTGGGTTTTAAGAGGTCATAAGGTGTACTGACAACCAATAAAATTTCATCATGCCACAGTCTCATTCATTAGAAACTTCCTTACAATTTCTCAAATCTGTTAAGATAAAAAAGAGCTACAGGATACACGTATTATCAATTGGAACGAAAAAAAAAGTGAAAGCACGCAAAGACTAAAACCATTTTTATGTCATAAGTGCGTATCAAAAGAAGTTGAAAGTGCTACAGAAGTAAGATTTTTTAAATAATCAAAATGTGTAAAAAAAAAATTTATCGATGTGTGGAATATTATTTAACAATGTGGAAGATAAATCAGACAAAAGTCAAAACAAATTTTTTTAGCAACTTGCCAATTGAACAATACAAACGATATAGAGAAGCATCTAACAAATGGTAAAGATAAAATAAGAGATTTTTGATTTTTGAAGAAAGAAATTTATACTATACATTTGATAAACATTGCGGTTAACAATGAAACAGAAGTGGCGCGGTGAATGGGGTAAAGAGAAGACGATAGAGTATCAATGTCTCAAGAAAGTCATCTCTGTCAGATAATTACTTTGAAAGCACGAATTAATACGATCATCCATCATTATGAGGGGACTGGAAGGAGCATTCATAGAGAATGAGCCGGTCTTTGACACTGTGAAGTCTACCATAAGGGCGATGCTATGAGGTGAAGGACTCGTCTCCTCTGGGCTAACCAGCTTCCCTAGGGCCCTCATCCCGGAGCCTGCAGATGAGTCTTGTCGTCCACCTAACGCTCGTTGAGAACAACGCCGATACGAACCACTGGTCTGCGAAATTACATTACTCGCTTTCTTACAGGGTTATTCTAGATGTACCACTTTGTTTCCTTGTGTGTTCTTTCCATCTCGCGATTGGCTGCGACCCTGAAGATAAATGTTGGAAGACTCAGGAGAGAGGGGAGGAGGAAGGGGGGAAGGGGGGGGGGGGGACCAAATAACATGGCCTAATATGATTACCATCAACAATAGTTCTTCAATAAAGAAAGTGTAAATGAACAGAAAGTTTTGGAAACTCTCTTAGTGAGAAATACGAGTTTTCATTGGACGGTCACAGAACGGTTTATCGGGAAATATTTTAAATGGTATTTCACACGAGTAATTAGAGCTATAGTGACGCAGTAAGCAGAAGCGCCTCATCTGTCACTAGTCCACGAACAGACAAACTTTCTGTACTGCCAAAAATCTCGACAGATTTCACAATTTTCAAACGGTCGAAAGATCATAGAATAAGGATTTGTTCTCGAATTGATGTCTTAATGTTTAGCTAAAGAACTCTATAATAAGATAAAGCTTATTGTATCATCGGGTGATCGGTAACCGAAGAAAGCTGATCATGCGCACTGAGGCAGAGCCTAACGCGTTGATTTACATTTCTGTATTCTTAGATCTTTTCTCAGTTTTGAGACACCCTCTATAAAAACTAGTTTTAATCACAAATAACATTATTAGGAAACTCAGCTGTTGTGTTATTGAGTCTGTCGTTGCCAATTGAAATGATCATCTGGTAGCTGTGAAGCCAGGCCCGTCACCAGGTTAATATTAGTCTGTAACCAGTGATCTTATCAAGCATATCACATGTCTTCATCCCAGTAATACAGCCATCAACTCATCCATAATCTACCATTAAAGTAGTGTTTGGAGCCCCCAGGAGGTTCACTAATAGCAGAAGCGATCGGTAAAGTGGGCACACTTAATCCGTACTGCTGTAACACGAGCACCTCTAACAGCTATACTTTAACCTAGATAGAAACTCTGAAGACACCTTAACGAGTTTTAAAACAGTTGGATGGAACCAGACTAGATATACAGTCTTTTCAAACTGTATCAAATGTCTTGCATTGAAAAATGAACTTTATTCTGCACGTTGTCCAGGACTTTTAAAAGACACCTCCGACAAGAAATCTGTAGATTGGTTTCTTTAAATTTCAAAATGACAGAATATTTCGCTTTATTTTTTTAAAAGTTGATATACAAATCAGGTAATCCTTTTTTAACAAGACCAATTAATCGATTTCTCTCTTATACCGATACATGACAAAACCCCCTAAATCAATTCTTCATTCGTTTCTGTTTACAGTATAAATTATAGCTGCCAGAGATCATCTTTAAATACATTATTATCGAAGATTTAAGTTGACCTAATTTAGGCAGGGTGCATGGATTCGAGGTGTTAAAAACACAGCAACAACTGTGACAGACATCAATATAGGGAATTCATGAGTGACTAAACTAACAAATACAGACTGTCAGAAGTTTGAAAATCTTTCTTACGTCTGCTCATGGTGTTGTCGAATAAAACTTGAATACTTATGTTGTAAACTCAATATGACCTATACACCGTGTCGCCAAACTGTAAACGGTTTCGGCTTCAAACACCAAACAATCAACAACAGGCCGTCTCATGTTATCAATTGATGGCTCGCTGTAAATAAAGAATCTACTCCAGAATTTTTCAAGTCACAATATTAAGTGTTATAATATCCCTTATACACATGGCAAACTAGTGCATTAACATGTATCATAAAGGCTTTTACATTAAAATTTTGAAAAACAAATTAAAGGAACTGGACTGAACTCAAACTTGATGTACAAAGCGTAAGTTCAATTCGCTGAAGCGTTGCAAAACATGTGTGAAAAATTTATATTTTATCTTATTTTTCGAAGACAAAATGGTCATAACTTTGCAATAGTCAACAAAACTGAAAGTAGAACTGGATATATAACTTTCCATTATAAAGCTGCGTTCAAACTGAAAAAAGTGCTGAAAACTGATTGCATTACCAACGGACAGACGAGGGGGCAAACCTTTTTCACTAGTTTCATAGAATAATACCAGTGGAATGTTGGACAAAATGACATCAAGACGTGTGTATTAAAATGTAAAATCAAGCTTTATTTGATTTGCACTATGAGATTTCTGTGCTCAAAGTGAAGTAATAACCGGAGATGGGTTACACTTTGGGTGAATAGTCTGTGGCAAGATATAGCTTGGGAGGACTTAATCCTGGAGGACTGTAGGCGTCCAGTAATACGGTGGTCTCTTAATACACGGTGAGTTGTGAGGATAGATACTGTTTTATTAACACACTCTGTCCATTCAAACTGATCACTTTAAACAGGAGAGTGAGGGGGATAGGAGGCGACCAATCTACAAGAGACAAACTGTAATCTTATGCTATTATGATGTAATTGTTAGACCTTTATAACTGGCCAAATATCTCCCACCTCTCCGTTTAAAGTGATAGCTGAATTGTAGACCGTCGGGAATAGCTTTAATACATAAATGGATACATTATAAACAAAACATTGCATCAAAATAAAAGAAAATCACACAATTGTTTCTTCACAATAAAAATTGACCGATAATTGGATGAATTATGATTTAACGTAATAAAAATGAGCGATATAAAATAGTCAGTCACAACACTTAGATACAATATGTTCGTAGATGCTTTCTAACACAGAGTGACCCATCATATCGCTGCTCCTTTATCATATATTTATATATATATATATCTACATAAAACTATATTCCCATGATAAAATATAAAATACATCATTATAAAAATGAACAGTGCTAGTGTTAATTCCAACAAAATATGATATGTATTTCAAACATTGTACTGTTTTATAAAGGAATATTTTGACAAAGGATTGATATAAAAATGAAAAATAAAACAATTTCTGGATATTTAATTTTATCTACAATATTAAGTACATTTCCTTACAACTTGTCAAGAAAGTTGTTTCATACAAAGTTCTGGTAAATAAATGAATTAGAAAATATTGCATACACAACTAATAGACCTCTGCCAAAGCAAGAAAGAAAAAATGTTTAGCGAGTCAAATAGATGCTTGTATTTCAATCAGCAGACCATTAATTAATGAAGTGAAATAAACCGAGCAATTCACAACTGGGAAGAAGAGACAGAGATATAAAAGGACTTTAGCCAATGGATGGAGAAACATTGAGGCGGTATTGCACGTGATGGCCCACCCGGTGTACATATTGCTTAGGAAGGTATCTGAATGTCTCCTGGAGACGGCCAGAAAAGAACAGTTGAATGTGTTTGGACGTAGGGTTTTCTTTAATTATCCTAAGAATATCACAAGTATTGAGAGTGTTTGGAATATCGAGCACTGGCTATAGCACCACACTATGTTTAGCACACTTACAATAGAAATTTCTGTTCGAAACAGAATTATGTGTGAACGCTTTCACAATAAAATATAGTCAATACACGATTATTTCAAACGATTCAATAATAAAATGTCTATTAAAAAATGATTTTTAGGATAGCAATGGGAATGTCAAATCTGACTGCTGGTTAATTAGTTAGAGAGGCTTCAATTGTTTTGTAAACTACATTTAGATATTGAGCAAATAACAGGAAATGAGCGCCAGCTAACCAAGACCAATTCTAACCACTGGTCAATAAATTACAAAATGATACTGGTCACAAGCGGTGCTTCTAATTTAATGACGAACAACAAATACTGTTTTATAAAATAAAATTGTTTTTGAGAGATAGTCAAAAATAATCTATCGGCTACATAATGTTAGATCTAAATTATATATAAGCAATCTATGTATTCTTAATCGTCAAAAAAGCAATAAAACGTTTAAAGTATAATCATAAAATAACCAAACCCCCAATCCAATTGATTTACGAGGGCTTATATAAACTTTATTTCTATATATACAATTCAATAAAATTCCTTTCAGTTGGTTCACCCATGTATTCTATGTACACTACTAAAGTATGTAATAAAATGATATAGTATAAACCAGCAATGTCTTAGCGAGAAGTCCTCCCTGGCTTTACACCCCTCTGGTCACACAAAATAACAGAGGTGCATAACGTCAGTCCTCCGTTGCTTTACATCCTTCTCATCACACAAAATAACAGAGGTGCCTAACGTCAGTCATCGTCAGTAGAAACCCATCCATGTAAAACAAACCTGATTTTTAGAAAGTCTATATGTATTCTATAAGAATTTTTGGTAGTTTTACAGATTTCCACCTGTATTTCCAAACTGTTACATGTTATTCGAACGTCTGTTACAGCCACCACAGGATACTTTTCGGATTCGATATATCACGACTTGAAAGTATCTTTAGCGTGATATGGATCAACAGACGAGCTCATGGTCATTTTGCCTGCGTCACATGGCATCTGTAAGAAAATGGGCGGATCTTCAGCAGGATGCCCTAGGGGATCCTGTCATGATGTGCTGGGCGGATCATATCGTGACGTGCTGGGCGGATATTTATCATATAGTCTGTCTTCTCAATAGGACAACTGCGAGTTAGATGCGTACATAGCCATAGAATATTCCTTGGCTTTACTTCTGAGGTCGTGAAGACTGGCGTCGTTAGGCAGCCTTGTAGATTCCTGTGGGGGCTGTGCTGGCATCGTCTGGCCGGACACTGTGAGTGTAATAATAGGGCGAGTCTGTAATTAGGAAACCAGGGTTCTCAAACTACAATCTTACATATAGAAATTGGTATATAATTCATGAGTAACCTATTTAAACTGTACATTATTATGGACTGTATATAAAATAATAATTGTTGACCCCATTACTGGGAAAATACAATTTATGGAGACATTTTAGAATTGCTTCTTTTATGATAGTAATGCATAAAGTTATTTTGTTTTATTGGGGTTTGATGTCGCACTATAGGGTAGGTTCACTCATATGGCGGTGTCAGCCCAATCGGTGAAGAAACCCTCGACGTCACTAGGAATATAGAAAAAAACCCACACCAGTCCCAATACAAAGATGTCACAGAGCAGACTGGTTCCTGATGTCCCATAGCTCCGAGAAAACTAGGGCCTTCGAAGGAATAAGGAAATATATATACTTATGTTCAATAAAATGAGGAATAAGTATTCCTCACTGTATTTACAGTGAAACCTTCGGTTAATGGTGAAATGAAAATCTACTTACTGATAAGTGTTGAGCTTCCATAGCGGACAGGCCATGGGCCCTCAGGGTATGTGGCTGAACTATATTGTGAGTAAGGAACGGGGCTGTAGCTGGAATAGTCTCCCCCTGGAATAATGAGAAACAGTGGATGAGAAACCAGTTTAAACCTCAAAGTATATAACTACACTATACATTCTAACCGTTTAGTAACCATTGGTTATACGAGCCTACATTACTCACCGAATGAACTGCCAAAATGACATAGTGCTTACTGCTACACAGGTCTATATGAACTGCCCCAATATAATTATCATTGGCTAACAACAAACAATGAGAGTGAACTACTCGTTTAGATAACACTATATATAAGCATGCGTCCATTGTTTGCAATGGTGCTTACAGGAGAAGAATGAGTAGAAAAAATGACTGAATGACTTCTCGCTACTGATAGAGAGGGCTTGATGACATCTCGACAAGATGGCCTTTCAATGGGTAGTGAATACAACGGTAGCCACTAATAGGTAAGCCTATTTTAAGAGGCTTAAAGGGTCTATTCAACTGATGGCCGAATATGTCAACAAATCTGCATTGTGATGTCATTCTTTTTCGTCAAATCTATAAGCAATGTCACTGTGATATCATTCAACAAATTTGCCCGAGAATAAACGTGATTCAACCGCTAGAAAAGCTTGTTTCTAAAAGCTTAGACGATCAGCAGAGCACTCGCAAAGCTGCAGATTTCTCTTTATTATTTAATGAGCGTTAAAGAGCCTCTGAATAGAATATTTTCCCTGGAGCCACTTCAATATAACCAGCCCGTCTGTCTAGTCCCAAATGTGTTCATGCTCACGATAAATCGACTGGCCTTCATTAAATTATTATACCTGTTAACATAGCTTAGTTCGAGGAGTGTGTATGTCAGCCCTCACAATTCGAGTCTGATGTTAAACGTTAGCCGTAGACTACTGACATACAGTGAAAGGACCAGATTTCTCAGATACAACTCTGGTTGTTCCCAAAGCCCCTATTCAACTTAAAAAAGAGCGTTGTGTTTCTGTGTGTTGCCTTTCCAGAACCCATGGCAATCAGGAAGCTGGTAATGCTGCCCTAAGATTTCTACCCTCTATCGATAATGCCATCAATATGAAACAAGCTAGCTTTAGGGAGCATTAACTCGTTTGTACATGCTCTATACGCCGCTTAATTGAGGCTGGACACGCCAGCACTCTGTGCAAGCCGTTTTGTTCTCCCCTGTCTGCTTTATGATGTATTCCACGGCAATCGTTGGTAACTAGAGAACTGAAATCATCTGTAAGCTCAGAGCAGATTGTTTTCAATAATTGTCCATATCAAATCAGCTCGGTGGCTATCTGATGTTTGTTTTATCACACCCTTATGTAATCTGCTTAAAACCTTAGATCATGGACCGTACTATAAAAGAAGCTACTCCGCGTGGTAGTCTCGCAGGTTGTCGGTGGGGCATTATTGAATAGCAAAATATAAAGCCATTAATAGTAAGGCCATCACATTTGATAAGGATCAATTCATGACACCCATTCAATAATAAAGGCCTTTGGCTATCTACCTGACACTGCCTACCATTCATTTCCTCTTTGGTCGTTAAACGACCCATTTCCCAGGTGGTTTACAGGTCTACCCATTATCATTGATTTAGCTTGCAAACTCACCATATGCTCTTAACAGAATTCCACTCGTCAGCATATACACACAATTCTGTGTATCTTATATTCGTTACATTAATTAATAAACAGAAATCACTGTTTGTTTTATGACTGGGTAGTCGGTAAATTTATTATAATTATTTACTTTTATTTTGAATGTAAAAACTTGCAACACTTTAGTTATTGCATGGTGTTAACATCCCGAGCGCGGACTTACCTGGTATACTGGCGGTGTTATAGTTGGTAGGTACTTGAGATATAACCAATGGAGGACATATTGATTGGCTCGAGTAACCCGAGTTACTGCTGTTGTAATTCGATTGGTCTGCAAATAACAATAATAACCAAAATGTTATTCATTGGTATATTTATTTTGAAGAATGTGTATGTAAAACGCCAAATATAATACAAAAAAGTAAAAAAAAAGTCACTAACACATCAAATTGTACAAAAGAACATGCTTGTATGAAAATAGTACACTGACAGAAAAGATAATGCATAGAAACAAAAAGAATGCTGTCTTACTTGAGAAATGACCAAATGGTGGCAGCTGAGTTGAATATGTTTGATTGAGAGCAGACGATTGTACGGGCTTCAGCTCTGTGAGAGTTGAACTGGATGGGGTGGAGGGCTTGGAAGGAGGTGACGGATGGGAGGCAGGTTCATTATTGTTCGCTGAAATTGGGACAAACAAGCCATGCAGGTCACATAACAACAACAACAACATGCAATGCAAAATAATGACAATCAGAATCAACGGCTTAATTAAAAAGAAATACTATTTTACAACAAAGCAGTTCATATGCATATTTAAGGCGAATTACGGTGGGATAAGATAAGAAGGTAAACGGTAATGGGCTTGAAGACAATATTAAGACCAGAGAGCGAGATAAAGTGCTAGAAATGTCAACAATATTCTTAAAATAGATTAAGCCAGTTTTTTTAGTTATTCATTGGTGTAAGTCATCCATATTTAAATATGTTTTGGAGATTGTGGTTATGATAGGGAAGAATAGGTAGAGCATGTCTGGATGCTTACAGAGGTGCACTTCCTGTCTCGGTGTAGTCCCGGAAGCAAGCCACACGCTCGTTTATCCAGGGAATTTGACATTGATCCGAATTTTGACTTATATATTTGATCAAGGTGAGCAGAAAGAATACTGCACAGCATCGCCCAGGGGTGCAGACAACCAAAATTAACTAAACCTACTAAAATCACTCTTCCGTAGAAAGAGCAAGACCAAAAAGCTTTGATGACTGAGCGTGACATGTTGTATCATTCTACCGAATCTAAACCTAGCCAGTTCATATCTTTATTATTCCAACTTATGTTTTAATCAGACAAACGAGAGTTAGATAAACGAAAGCAAGAGGACACCTATGTAATAGCTTCCTATCAGCAAGTATTGGTGTTAGATGATGTTAGGGTGAGAGTAGTACCTTCATATATGTGATTAGGGGAGTGTGAGATGTGGTGACGGTCGTCTCGTAGAATTGGTTTCAACTCGCCGGGGGAATGCTGCTGTAGATGATGCAGGGGGACCAACGACACATCTTTAACGGAGAACAAAGCCAAAGAATAAGCGGTGCACAATAAATACACTCAAAACTCACTACACAATAACACTGTACAAAGCAAAAAATCCGTTATTTAGGCTAGAATATCAGTTTATGCAGACAGATTGAAAGAAATATAGAAAAATAAGAATACTAAAGGCCGAAAGCATTATAAGAAAGGTTTCTGAAAAGTTGTTGGCACTCACCGACAGATTGAGTAAAAGTAACTGAAGGGGGCTGGGATTCGGATGATATTGCAGTTAACGATGAATTGATGAATTCCTTCACATCAGAGTCCGCGGTTGTTACAGTGGTATATTGCTGGTTGGTGTAGGGTTGGGTGGCAATCGTGTATGTATGTCCAGCGCTACCAACAGGCGGGCTTGTGTCAGTACGGGGCATCTTCAGAGAGCGACCATACCAAATCTACAACCAACAAGTAGTAAATAAAATGTCTAGAATGATTCTTGTAAAAAAATATATAAACAAGTTAAGGATATTAGTAAAACAACTAAATAGAATTCGGCTAAATTTATTGCATTAGGCAGAAGAAAAATATTGTGAAAAAACCTAACACTTACATTATCAGAATTGTCAACCTCAGCATGACCATTAATACCTGCAGGTTAAAAAGAAAAAAAACTTATCGTCAGTTTATATATATATATATATATATGGTTAACTTCTAGACAACATCTTATCATCATGCTAGCTGGTAAGTTCTCTGGCATGATCTTATATTTTATTGTTTCATAAAACTAATCACTTGCTTAACGAAAGAACCTCTACAATATAAGTCAAGACTAGGGCAATTTGACTAATATTTTCCTGTGTGAATCTGATTGGTCAGATAGGTTTCACAACCAGATCACGTGCTTTTTAGTAAAGTGGCAAGTAAGTTGTGGTTTTGATCAGAGACAGAGAATTTCCATTACAGTTAATTTCCTCGGGCTTTCATGATGGCTTGGCTAGAACTGACTCGTAACCACAGAACCCGGATGTGACTCCTCTTATTGAAAGAGCCGTAGTGGAATGCCGGATGCCAACAAATGAGTGGCTGAAAACGAAACTAAGGGAAAAAAACTACGACAAAGAAACATTAGTTCTCCAATCAATCACTAGAGCCAGCGGGTTATCTCTGTCGGCATCAATATGAGTCGCTTTAAACTAACAATTCGTTGATACAAGTCAAACCCCATGGAAATATCGAACGAAAATTTCGGACATAAGCCGATATGAAATAATATATTATTTACAATACAAAATTGTAAATTCCTGAATACTGTTTATGATAACATAATAATAAAAAAGATTTGGGGGCAATAATACATGATTTCCAAGGTTTCATGTCTACGCTTAATTCTCTGGGGAAAAAAATCAGCGCGGAATGATATTGTCACTTCCGGTCACGCGATCAGTAAGTGCAGCTCGGCGTCTTACGGAACTAAATAATTCGAGCGGAAGAGGAAATTGGGAAGGCTGCGATAGGATTACGAGTTAATTAAGTGTTAGTGTGCTCTTTTATAGAGATTGCTCCCGAGATTTGATTGGCACACGAGGATGCTTGGACGATAACAGCGACAAAGTCTGCACGCGAATTTATCTCCCGTAACTGAAGATGGCTATAAGTGTCAAAAAATAACTTCCTAAGAAAGAAAATGGAGGCTGACATGGTTCTTGAAAAACACAAATCAATTAAAGTCCGGGTGAATCGGGTGTTTAATTGCCACAGAGACTGCGTTAAAACAGAAAGACAATGTGAACGCTTGACGGGCGGTCGTCCTGATTATACGTTCAGTTTGGTCCCTGGTGGAAGCGATTGCGGTCTTCACTTGATCTTAACCCGCTTTAAGAACAATCAACAAAGTGAAATACAGTTTTGCTTCATATTATTTCAATACAGTAAGGACTGTGGCAGAAAGAGATATTGAAGGGGGAGTCCCAGGCCAAATAGAGCTTGAATGTAACACCACCAGACCAGTTCTTGCTATATTGCATTAGTTGGCCTGGATGGACAGGAGGAAGATAAGGCGCTTGTCGCCTAATTATCTCTCTGTTTATCTAACACGGAGATGAGACTATCATAATGAAAGTGGAGTGGAGAAGAGGCTAATCGAATGGCGTGTCTAAGTGATTGTTAGCGCTAAGATGATCAGCCAGGGACCCTCCACAAACCCCGAGCTCGCCCTACACCATTATAACAACGGCCTACAAAGACCAATTGACAACATAGGCGTTACGCGCAACACATCAGCTTAAAGCCTTACACCTAACGTCATTATTTCATAACTAAACCAATTACCTTTTTATCACAGCCATACCAAGCATCATGATTTGATAATAATACTTGGAACAATGAATTTAGAGAAAACACTATCGCTAATATAATATAATTCAACCCAGCTTCGGTATAATTAACAATGAACATAAACCTAGCTAAAAATTTTGACTTTTAAATGTTGTTCTAAAATAATCCTTATTATTACCAAAGGGAATGCGTCAGTTAATATGGTTGAGATTTGTTACAACACTTTTGACATTTAAAAACAAAACCAGAAATAGCAAGTGTTACATTCGCAGCCTATGTTTATTTCAACAGCTTACCTTATATTTATAAAAGTTGATAGTTACCACACCTCATGCTTTTATCAACAAAGATTATTAATATGAAAAAAGTTGTTGAAATTTTAAAATATTTTGACAATAAAAGTTATATAACCGGGGCTAACAATTCTTCCGAATAGCATAAGCTGTAACAAATACAAACACTAAGAAACATCAACTGTATGGTCTTTCAATTAAGGTATATAATATTAACTAACCGTCGTGGTCTGGCTTTCTCTTTAGTGGTTCGCTGGTGTGATTTGAAGGCGGTGAATGACCACTTATTCCTAGTAAACTGTTGACAGAGTAACCCACGGTCCTCGGTGGAATGTCGCCGTTAGCTACGCTGACTTGAGGTGTAGGGGAAGTGGAAGCTTCGGATGGCATACCGGGACTTAACTCTCCGCTGGTTTTAGCCTTATCTGCAGCTTTATTGCGTACAATTCTGACAGACAAAAAAATATCAAAATTTTTAATTAAATATAACTACTGTCATCATTTCGTCGGATACTTCATCGAACAGGATAAGATGATTTCTGACATTGATTGAAACTCTTTCAAACAGGGTTATCTGCTATTTGTCAATTAATACTATAATACAAATAAAATTGATAAATAATAAAACGAAAAATGATCAAAGATTGGAATGTTGTTCTAATTCTATATAAATGGGTGGGAAATGTTGAGAGAGTTGTGGAACAGGTAATGGAGTCAATTTATATTAGCTCAAATATCTGGTTGATCAGACTCAACAAACGAACTCTCTTCAACTCGTGATATGACAAGAGCGCAACCCGGCTACCGTCATATAATACACACAGAATTAGGAAAGTGGCCACAAGACACAAGTCATTATAGTAAAATATCCCATATTAACTTATTGAATTCGAGAAATTTCCATGGAGTGCCGTTACTTTTCTTTGCTCTTGGAGACTTTAATTATAGGATAAGTTACCAGAAAGACAGACATCTGCGCATAAATCTTAAGCCATGATGTTTAAAATTATGGCGGTCGGTGGAGCGACAAACATACAGAAACAGCTAACAACGCAATAACACGCAATAGAATAGTGATTGTACCGATATGACCCCACCCTTACAAACACAGGCTACAGCATGCCACCTTCTAGTGGAATATGCAAAAGTTACCATACTTTTCTCACACTAAACATTCTGGTTAGCTGTGAAGAGACAGTTAGTAGTGTTGTATTTCCGGCTTGTTTACCTGTTGATTGAGCTGACACTAGGGACATTGTCCTGGGAACAAACTTGTTCTGTAAGAAGTCGATCCCGAATCTCCCAGGCGAACATTGTAGGATTTTCTTGTTTATACATAGTAATGGCATCTACAACTTTGGGGGTAGCTACCTTCGGTTTGGAGCCCCCAATAACACCCGGCTTAATCGAACCCGTCTCATAATACCTGAAAAAGTCGGTATTCAAACATATTTATCAAATGAATATTAAAGGGAGGGGGTGCTTAAACCCTCCATTGTACTACCCACATTAAAAAACGAAATTTCAAGATGATTAAGGTTGTTCGGTGTTCTTTCTATTACCGACAAATGAGACTGTTCTTTGAAGGGAATAACCTCATATACAGTTTAACTTCAATTAAACACACGAACATTTGTGGGGTCAATTTGTCATGTTTGGGAATTTTTGCACCAATTCCAGATGACAGTGAAAAGTTGTCAAATTATATATTAGAACTCTTTTCAGCACACAAACAATTAATTAAGAAGGATTAAAGCTGATATGATGACGTAAGTATGAATTGCGTGGGTTTTCCTCATCGTTTCCCCCAGGGCAGTTTAATATTAATTCCAGCCACCCCGGGATGGATGTAGTTCATTGGGGGTATTATGTTTAAACAAAATAAAAATAACCTTAGCATGAACACGTTTCGAGTTGCGAGACACTAAAGACGTATACAAGACAAATATTTTAATAGTTTTAATATAACCGTTAAAATATCAACATTAACTTAAATGCAGTATTGTGTCAATTTTATCCTGAATATTTATCATTTTGGGCAAAACGCTCAAATTTAAAAATAATTATAATAAAAATAATAATAATCAGATCCAGACAAAGCTACAATGATCTAACATGTATTGGTACCTTTTTTAAAATTGTGGACCCAGTCTAATTAAAAGAACAAATGTTTAAAAAATATCATTGACACTGTAAGCTGAAATGCACAAAGATTGTTACAATTGCAGGAAACCTGTTCGATACTAGTTTTAATGTGGAGTTTATATAAGGGTTATCGGGTGGCTCTTGTCGACGGTATTTGGCTGGCTCTGTCTCCCTCAACCAGCTTCTCTCCATTGACGACCTGTCAAATACATATGGCTCGAGCTCCCCGCTATTCAAAGCCTCTTATCACCCAGAATCAGACAGTCTTTTGACCAGACCTCTTTTACCAATCTGATGTTGTTTTTTATGTGAATGGCTCAGAGAAAACACCTGCTTCGCCAATGTTCTCCAGCTATCAGAGATGAGAGGATAAGTGACTCGAGCCACTATTAAAGGGGACAGTTTCCCGCGACATCTCAATAATAATCAAGGCGAACGACTTCAAATCGACCAGCGACAAAAAGCAAGAAAATTAATTTCTGTTGCTGATGATTGAAAGAGAACATTGCAGCTAATCTAATTACATTAGACAGTGTTTGACAATGTTGTTTTTTTAACATTGTAAATATCAATATACAAAAAAAAAATGCGACAGAAAATACATTTATTTGTCAAAATATTTCCTGAAGAAAAAAAAAAAAGAAACCCACCTTCCTAGAATTTTACTGACACATCCATGGGATACTCGGAGTTGTCTAGAAATATCACAGGGACGGACACCTTGGTGGGCCAATTCTACAATTCTCTGGCGCACAACATCGGGTAATGGGCGGCCATTTACAAATACTCCTCCAAGTTGATTTACTCCTCCATGACCTAAGTAATAATACCAATTTGATATTGAAATTGTAGCTGTTATGTCGGTTTGTTTTTCAGACTAGCAAATAAATGTGTTTGAGAAGCCATTAGTAGCAGTTGAATGGTCGGAGCTTTAGCGTTGGGGAGTGATGAAGCTGTTGAAAACGAGGGCAATTTCCATTCACCATGAAGCATGTGTCCATCCAAACGTTGTCTTTTAATGACGAAAATTAAGATTGTTTTACAATGACTGTCACAAAAAATACAGAAGGTGGATTAAATATGTTGATAACTCAATAGGTTAGATTTAGACAAACTATGGGGCGCTCTTTGCATGGGAGAGTTTAGAATGCCACCAGGGCCCCGTGACGAGGGCAACATCGGGGTTCCATACACCAACATATGCTCCGGATATAATTATAGACCTTTGCAATCCTAGTCCGATCAATGCCACAATAAAGCTAACTAGCGGCAAAATAAAAGCTTTAAATTTTATATATTTACGGAAAGATTATTGCATCAATTACAAAGCTGAATGAAACCAACATAGCCATATTTGGAGCATAACAATACTTAATGGACATCATTTAAACAAATGATAAGGTGTTGTAAAAAAGCAAGTGAACTGTTTTAACGCAAAAGTGAAAGTATTCACTGTGTGTCACCACATGAAATATAATCGTATACATATTTAGTAGTAGTATTACATTTATTAATGAAAGCTCTTGTTGATGGTTACCTCGGGAGCCTAATATATTCTAGTGTGCGGAGTGCGGAGTTAGGCGTGCTTATTTCATGGACATCAGAACGTGTGCAGCCTTCTATTTTACACATTGCAACATATTGGGCCTACAGTAGTTCTGATCTCATTTCGAAATAAATTTTTTTTACAGGAAACATTTATTTACTAAATTTAGAGAAAAGAACTGTTACATGGTTCTCAATCGTCAACATAAGAACCAAGAATTATTTAAACATTCTATCGTCATTTATTCGAAAGAGAATTGAACGAAACCGAAAAAAAAGTTATGAAGTGTTATAGCCTACCGTCGTCTGATTTGTCCCAGTTGCCTCCGTCTCCTTGCCATGCCCGGTTGGCCACCCACCCTGTGTATTAGATACAAAGAGGCTAGGACTTGGAAGAGTAGTGTAATTATACAGATATACAGTGCTGCATAGCGTCTAGGACGCACAACCAGACAAACTCTCAGGTGATAAAACATGCAACCAAGTTCCAATCACTAACACATGCATATTCATAACAGCAAAAAACAAAACAAAAAATGACAAGGTGTTAGTTTGAATTGGTAAACCTTGTACCTATAAATAAAAAATAGGAGCGGGAAATGATAAGAGCTTTAATGCTAAATCCTCTGTAATGTTATTCCAAAAAGCAATAACTTCACTTTCACTCAATATTTCAGCATTTAATATGCCATCATCAGAAGACATCCTGATGAAATATTAAGTCAAAATGAGGTATAGTTTTTCGGAATAGCACTACAGGGGATACATCAACACTGCAGAGTTTAACATAATACACAAGTAGCGTTATTCCGAAAAACGATAACTTCAGTTTGACTTAATTTTCATCAGGAGATTTCTTGACAGATTTCCTGATGATGGCAAAATAAATGCTGAAATATTGGGAGAAAATGAAGTTATCGTTTTTGGGAATAACACTACTTGTGTATTAAGTTAAACTCCTTAGTGGAACTACAGGATTCTTAACCCTTTGTACCGAGAGATTATCAGCGAAGGGATAGGATAAACATGAACTCTAAATATATTTATTCTGAAAACAAATCTACAACTTAAAATGTACTTTACAACCAATTATGGACAACAAATAACAAACAAAAAGCCACAAGCATTTCGAAATGATACATTCAACTCTCTTTGCCTTCTGTACAGTGTATAATAACATGTCTCTCTCGCTTATTTATCACCTAATTTGACTATTAAAGTTTCTATAACTTATTAAATATTAAGGTACGTTGCATAAGGACACCCTATTGAACTCTCCGCGAATTCCGCACACAAGAAACAACAAAATCCCAACCTACGAGAAACACATGACGTAATTTCATATAATCACGGTGCCATGATCTATTTGATGAATGCTTACACTTTAATTTTCATTCCCTAAGAAAAGAATAAAGCTAGTTGCCGTATAATTACCAACTGTTAATCTTAATGCAGACAACCGGATTTTTGTCAACACATCTAGTTTAGTACAATTTATGGCAGTAAAACTTGAAAGAGAGGGTGCTACATACCTTGAAATCATTTCAGGTTGATATAGAACGGATATTTTTTAACCAAATTGCTAAAGTTTAGTCCCAAGACACGACTTATACGCAGTCAGATAATACAACATTTATCTAATACACATAAGCCGATGGAAGAATATTGCTGTATAACAGTGATATAAGGAGTGTTGTCAGTAATTTCATGGTGTGTTTTCAGATAGATGGACTGTCAGTGTAAATGCTCCATTTATCGTTCACGCCGTATTTCAATGGGCTGGAGAGATGCCCTTAGGTGAGAGCAGCCGAGCAAAACCCCCTGTACACGCGAGGCTGGCAGCCTAAAGGAACGCTCGGGTAAGCTTTTGTTTATGGCTTTACCAAGAGGATACTCACTTTTGCAGGAATGATAGAAATCCATGAGGTTGATGTTAGGGTTATGATGATAGCGGTATGGCGGTGAGGCTAGATCCATCCCAAACATCATTACCTTCTAGAAACCAAACTCTAGGATAGATAAAAGTTTACCACTCAGCTGAAAATGTTTGGGTCGCCACGCTTGTCCGCACAAACTTTTCACCGTGCTCGCTTTAGAATTTAGCCATACACATGCTTGTTTCTCAAAACACTTCAAGTTATGTTTACGGTGAATGTGTTCAGTCTACCTGGTCTTTTAATTGACTTCCATTACCTCGCCATATAGCTCCCTGATTGGATGAGCTCGAACACACTGATACAAGTTAATAACAGTAGAGAAAGCCTCTGAGCGCAATTTGTCCCAGTGTTATGTTTCACTTAAATTCATCAATCAAAAGCCGATCAAATTTTGCCGATGAAGCGGGCCACTGCCTTTGGTGTTTCCGATTGGTACAGGGCTTATTGCCTTTCTCTACGAGAGGCGTCGCGTGCTGCAGCGATGTGATTGTCTGGTCCAATCAAAGGGTAGGCATGGCTGGGAGGACACGCCCCGTTACCAAAGATGTCTTGGTTCTTGGTGAAATCAGATTCCTAGCCTGAGCATCTAACCGTGAGGTCAATCTGATAATCTAAAGATAGAATGGCTTTGCCAAACTATGAATTTTGATTATAAATGCGTTTTTATTATATTATTTCATGACTTGTATCTGTGGGTGTATCGATATGGGCGAAGACATGTGACTGCCTGAGGTAGGAATTGTCTGAGGTATGATTGATATTACGGCCATGGTCTAAGAGAAACTGTGAGAGCACGTTAATCTGCACTGATAATCGGCTTATTACCACTCTGAAAAATATAACATCTTACTTATCCTAATCTCCAGCGGTCGTTCAAGTGAGAAGCTGGGCATGAGATATTGATGGCGAGATTAGCGGTCCATGTCACGTGCGCAGTTAGAGTTGTAAACATTTCTGGGTGACTAGAGAGTAGGTAAGTGATGTGAATGGTAAGGTATTTTAGAGTACCTGTTCTGGGAGACTGGCTTCTAACATCTTCACAGATCACAGAGTCTACACTGGATAAATAATCAATGCATAAACCACATTCCTTCCGATCAAATTAATTCTAAATGGTCTTAGTACATCTGATAAGACTTAGAGATAACTACTGAGTAACAATTTATATAGAGCATCCAGCTGATGAGCAGTGGCTTGTACCACCATTAAATTATCACACTAGAAGTACGGTTATGTAATTCGCAGCTATCTGACGATATATCTGCCAATCTGAGGTAAGATTGCAGTGGAAATGCGGAACGGAAATAGGTATGTAAAGATTGTTTGAAACTAGTTCACGTGTCAATGGGATCCAGAGTGGCAAATGAATTCACATAACATTTAATATCTCCCTGAAGTATTTTGAAGAATTCTTAAAATGGTAATAGCAACTTAAAGAGTGAAGACCCGCCACAGGCTTCAACACACGATTAATATTTGAAACCCATTGATTTCTGTTGAGAACATCTCGACTAATCATATATGAAGACTCATGGAAAGCATGAGCGTGTCCATGGTAGACAAGTGTTATAACACGGCCTATTGATTACATAAGCCTATGGAGGGTTTCTGTATGAAACATTTCTCTACTTTTTGTTTTCAAACACCCTGCAGTGGTGGACAGAAAAAGGCACAGGGTACTGTTTGGTGGAGACGCGGGTCATGATGAAAACATTTTTATTTTTATTGCCAATCTTACATTTATAAAGGGTTGCTCAAGAGCAAACATGTTGTCAACAATTGAATTTGCAACCAATGCGTAATTGTCATTCCAGTAGACATGGTATGCATTCAAGTCAAGAGATCAAACGATTAACATTCCATCTTATATACAAGTTTTGATGTTTGAGGTGATATTCAGATGTGTGAGCTTGTAATCTACATGAGGTAATTGTTGCAATAGCTGCTAACTACAGAAAGCTCATTGAATTCCCTGCCTGACACACAGATTGAGAACCTGCCGAGTGATGGTCGAATTTTAACCAAACAGATCATTTCTCCTCGACCTCTGACAACTAGCACTTTAGTTTTAACGTTATTATTTTAATTTGTCAAGGAATTAATTAGTGTTGAGTCGAGACGGTCTTACATAATACAATAGATGTCGTTTTGTAATGAATGAGTGTAATGATCTATCTAAGGGTCATAGGAATTTTTCCACATGAGTGATCGCGGGTAACTTCAACAAACCGTATCAAGCTACATTTCATCCTGACTGTTTCTGGTCTGTATGTTTACATTGTATGGATGAGCGATGTGGATGCAGTTATCAATCATTCTATAGCTATAAGGCACAACGGTAATAAATCTATTCATTAATCCGTTAATTTTGATGTACATCGTTATATTATTGAAAACATTTTACAATGTTTTACGAAATACTAGACAGCGTACATTATGAATAATTTTTTGTGTCATTTAGAAAATGAAGATTAGCAGTATTTTCGTTATTTTGGGATAGCCTTTCGTAGTTTCAACAGTATCAACTTGAGAAAATTTTGCACCTTTAAAACTGTCCGGGAATCGAATCCACAACCCTCAGAGTTGCCGGCCACCTAGATTCCCGGACGGGTTTCAACCTAGAAAATTTTTCTGAACTAGAATCTGTTCAGACTAAGAAAGTGT
>JAVFBW010115180.1:0-15710 GCA_034783835.1 Mopalia ciliata | reverse complement strand
CTGTTAATTAACTTTGAACAAACTAGGAACTCAGGGGTATAAGGAACATACACACTGTATTTGTAAGCCACGACGGGCATCTACATTTTAGCGCGAGAACAGCGAACCAATGTTCTATATATAACGTTATATATATGTCATTGCAGCGAACAGCATGGGAACATATCAAACTCAAATGTGTATCCAAAGAGTGGAGAGCGGTGTAGCTCATTGAATATTCAATATCGGACGGACTTTGAACTCAGCTTTACGTCGGAGGTAATTTACGGTACGGAAATGGCCGAGGATGTTTAGACATGGTCGATGTTGTGACAGTATCAGAACCGTTAATTCCTATAGACACAATTTATGTTGACTATTTTCATATAGTTTATCTACTCTTTTCCATGTTTATACCAAAATGCAGATATTCGTTGAAATACCCAACTCGCGAAATACAAATGCTCTGGAAAACATATGCTTACATTTTTTAATAAATACTTAGTACAATGCCGATCTTGCTAGCAAGCTTGGGACCTTATATAAATTTTAATGAAGCGTAGCAAGACATTTTAAAATTTTTTAAAAATATTAACTATTGTCATTGGTAATGTTATATAGTCTCAGGTTTATCGGGCCACACTGCTTCCTTTACTCTTAACAATCAAAACACTAGCAAGATAGACTTACTCAGAATGTGTACAGTTTTTTTGCTTGGTTATGGTTTCAGGGTGTTGTCATAATTTAAAAGGAATGTAATTGGCGAGACGCGATTGATTACTAAGGGAGGCAATTCCTAGTTATTTTTGATCTAGTGTTATGCCTTATGTTCATGTTAAATTGGTAGATTGCGTGTCCATTGTAAATAGTATGATAGCGTGTTCACCGTATAGATTGTATAACAATATTGTCGCGAGGGTGCTGGAGGACTTTCTGAGCGAAGGCAACGCTTCGGCCGTTTGTTGTTTGGTTGTATTGTAAAGTATGTCCATCTGTCTCAATGCGTGTTCTTGCATCTTGTCAGCTGATGTGGCCCGCGGCCGTGCATGGTTTAGTATTTCTAATCCAACTTCAAAGTACCGCTTACGGGTTTGAGTTCTTCTGTCCACCCCAGGTATATGAGTGAGTCACACGATGTAGCTTTGGTAATCGCATATACGTATTGTGTTATTAAAACTATATTTTCGGAAGGTTTAGAAGTGTGGTTTTGCTGGAGCCCCGCTCATGTCGGTGTTCTTTATTTGAATTTAAGGATGTGAACAGGATAGAAGCCAAACGTTCAAATTGAAAGGCAGCTTCATATTTTTGTTTTTTAAATTCGTTTTTAAAATGAAGTGAAATACTTGTAAACACCGAGTTGTGGTATAGGTGCTAAGCGGGATTGGCACACATCAGTATTGTGTAAATTATAATCTCTCGGCTAGCAAAACACACGATGCCATTGACAACAGGATTGCTCATAACGCTTTTTAAAAAAATGTTTACAGGGGGTGGCTGGAGGAAGCTTCATGTTGCCCTGGTGCTCTCAGAGCTAAAAGGGAACAGGAAGCCGATCTGTTTGTGCTGTATTGCGTCCTGTTGTTGTCTTCCTGTATTTGTCCCATCCTGTCTTTGTGTGTTGACAGTGTTGTCGAGGGTGGTTTCCTTCACCCATTGGGCTGGTACGTCGTCATATAAGTGAAATATCATTGAGTACGACGTTAAACCTCAATCAAACAAACAAATTTAATTGTATAAAAAGTTGAATTGGCCGTTTTATTCTAATTAAATATTTCACCTCGCAGGGTTTTGGTTTTTCCAAATCCCCAGGTGGCATTCTGCTTTTCAAATTCTAATCTGGTCATGTCACACTCAACTTTTATTTACACCAATTTGTATTGCACGAAACCAACTTAAGCATGCTTGAATATATTATGCATTTTGTGTTTGAGTGTTTATGTGTTTCGTGATGCGCATGTCTCCTATTTATGTGACCTCGTCTCAACTGGTGTATACACACCGACTGTTGAACAGATGCCTATTCCAAACACAAAAAAAAAAAACACAAGTATTTTTTAGCTACAGTTAATTTGGTACTGAGATCTAAACGGTTATGCAGGTGACCGTTTGTGCTAGGCAACTGGACATTGGGTCCAAACTCAACAATGTACTACTTTTGCAGCTTATATCATCCTCATAGGTGGAAAACGTTAATAATTGAATTAAAAATAAAAAAAAAAAGAACAACACAAAAAACAAACAAAAACAAACAAAAACAACCTTACCACAGAAAAAAGCAATATCAAACACATTCATGAGACTGATATCAATTTTTTTTCATGATAGTGATCAAACTCGCTACATTTGCAACAAAGAGTATAACTTACCAATTTACTTATGTTTAGCTGTTAACCTAACAACAGATTCCACGGAGGATTTTGATAATGGTCCTTTAACAAACAGCAGAGAAATACAAAGAAAGTTTGATCGTCAAATTACAACTCACCTGGACATTAATATTGGTTCTAATCGTCCTTTGGTATAGGGGTAATGGAGACCGGTAGTTATTCTCCATCAATATCTTACCAGGGTCTTGTATTTTTGTTAACTTACGTAAGGCATTGATCTGCAAACAAGAAAAAAACACTATCTATTGTTATTTTGAATACCTAGCGAGTAGCAAAACCTGTTGTTGCTGTTGATCAGTTTTAAGGAACTCTAAGAAACAACAAACAAACAATTGATACATACATGAGCGGCCAGAATACCAACGAGACAGGCACGCAGATGAAAAACGATATATGGGGAAATGCGCAGAGATATGGAAGAAAACAACGGAACAAATTTTTGTTCGTAGATGTCAAGCCGTTGTATAATGGCAACTTAAACGTCGAATCTTTTTTGAAATTGTTTTATTATCTGGAAAATAAGGCATTATGTTATTTTCTATTGAGGATAATATTTTTGTCTAAATATTACATGATCAGATTATTGAAAAACATAGAATAATGTAAACATCACCACATATATTGTTGATCCTAAGTTAGGATTATTTGGTTTTGGCAGGACAGGCTCTTTTATAAAACACATAACAATCACAACTATTAATCTTTTCTGGCGGGTATGTATTAATCGAGAAGATAAGATCCAGAAAGCAATTATTGTAGTCATTTTGTCAATGTCGGGAAGATGAACATCAGAAAACCAATTCATCGATGTATGTAATAATCGGTAGAATGAACCTCAGAAAGGCATTTCATCGATGTATGTAATAGTCAGTAAGATGAGCATCAGAAAACCATTTCATCAGTGTATGTAATAATCAGTAAGATGAACCTCGGAAAACCATTTTCGGTTTTCATCGATGTATGTTATAATCGAAAAGATGAACCTCCGAAAACCATTTCATCAATGCATGTTTAATTAATAATCAGTTTACCATCATAGTATTAATTACGTGAATATGAAAGGCTGTGGTATTTGTCAAACTTACCTGTGATTTACTTATATACAATGGTTTATTTAGGATAACCCATGTTACCACCTCTTCGCATCCGGGTTGAGTAAAGCTTCCATGATAGGTCATATAATGGTCAGTTTGAGGCAATAACTTTTCAATATTTAATAAGGACAATTTCGTCTGATTCCCTACAACAACAATAACAGTCAGGTTGTTTAACTTACCTAATGCTATTTGTGTTCCTAAATTAAAACACCTCCAATAAGGATTCAGCGAAAAGACTAATTTGACCTTACTTTCAAATTAACTGGGTTATACGTTTATGTGTTTGAGTTAAATTTATTATCGACAATGGATGTGTGTTTAATTTGAAAATGTTACAATGACAAGATGATATGTATCCAACTAAGGAATACACATGCATGTGGACCTTAATCGACTTGTGCGATAGGAATTTTATGTATTTATTTTACACCCTGTCGAAAATAGATAGATGAGTCTCTACCCAGTGAAAAAAAAAAAAAAACAACAAAACGGGGATGACTTTTACGAGTGTTCTTGCCAGTTTCCCATTGTATTAAACCAAGAGATAAGTAAAACTTTATGGATTTTCAACTTCTAGGTTTATTCATACGCAATGTTTCGGTGCAAATACTAGCACTGTTTACAAACTAAGCTTTTTATTAGCTTAAAAACGATTTTAGTATCTGCATATTGCATACCAATAAACCCAGAAGTTGAAAATCCACAAAGTGTTACTTATTATCTCATAAAAAAAATATAAAAAAAATACTATTGAGTATGATGTTAAGCTTCCAACAGACAAACAAACAAACATCAATCAGTTAAAATCTATGCATAGAAATACGACAGAATAAAAGTTAAATTTTAAATTAACGTCTCTTTGGGGCTTTTCAAAATAAAGTTTATACGATATTTATCATACGAATTAGCTTAACAATAAATCACCTACCTTTGATTGGGATTCTATGAAGTTCTTTTGTAATCACATCGAATTCTTTATTATTCCTATGATTGATCTAAAAAAACAAATTTATTGTATATTATATAGATTTTAATACAGAGAAAGAATATAGGCAGACTCAGTTTATATAATGTATACGACATAGACAATGGTATAAAACAACATTAAACAGGGTTGACATGTAAACTATATCTGAGCTAATGGCGCTAATAATGAACAATCCCGAAACAGACCTTTATCAGTAAATGCGATTACATATATATATACACTCTAAAACAATGCAACAGGTAAAATGATATGGTTTTATATTTTATGCGCGACTATTAGGAAATCTCACTAAATAGGAATAAAATAAATCTTTAATTTTGTAAAAATATTTTTGTATTATAGTCATATACAATGTTGACCGTCACTGTTTTGTTTTTACATGAACTTATTCACACTGTTTGTAAATTTATGATTTTTTGAATATAATGAACAAATGAAACAAAAGGCCAATTGTTTTCATCTAAACTGTTCTATTGGGATAGAAAGCAAACACGAATGAGAAAAACGACGACAACGACCGTTTTCTTTTAGTGTTTGTGTTGCTAATACCATGCTAGTAGAGCAACTGTTAAGAGCGTTTGTGGGTTTCTGGACTGTCGAAGAAGTCGTAGCTATTTTGGGGGTATTTTTTTCTTGATGCGTTTTGAATGAAAAGACACAACAAATGACCAAGCAAAATTCTGCAAATCATGGAAATCGCTTTAGTTTATCTTCAACTCTCACAAAGCCAAAAGGGCATATATGAACAGTAGTAATGTAAACTTGCTTTTCAATTCGGTGCTTTCTCGCGGGGAGATTTAGACATCTGGTATATGCATATCTAGGTCAGACCTACCGCTATGAAAAGATTTCAAGTTCCGATTTCAAACGGAGCAGAACGACGGCTTACATAAAGGACTTATTGTGCAATTGAAAGCCTTTACTTCAAGTGGTTATGGTGTCTGGCAGATCGATTCCGGTACCAATATTCTAATCAGGTGACATTTTGCATCGTGGGTTTCCACAGCGAGATGCTGCTCTAAAGCTAGTGAAATTAACTATTTACTGCTTAAACATCTGACCCGCTGTCTATTCTCGGTCCTGGAGCAATATCGAACCGATATTGTATAGTGGAAATTTTCTACTTTAACACCAGATTAAGAGAAAGAATTGTGCCATTCTTGTCTATACTGAGGGTGGTAGAAATACATTGCTAAAGTCCAGTTGTAAGAGTTTAGAACAAAATCCGGAGAAGACGAGTTGACAACACAGGTTGAATAATTCAGTGGGGAATATATTATTTAGCAGAAGATTCCCATGGCGGACGCCCAGCTGCTGCCATAATAAATCAAATTACATTAACAGACCTAAGTATTCAATGGAAAGATGATAATACCCGAAAACAACTAGAGGCGAATTAGATTTCAGCAGGGTTGATCCCATTTAGTACTGGACGTTCAGTTACAACAAACCACGTGCTATTCTGGAACCTTCTTGAACAGAGCCTGTTCTGTGTTAAGTTGATCAGACAAATCCGTTTATTGACAACGGATCTCCTTTCCGTTGATTTGTCAACATCCAAAGTAGACTGCTCACCAAGTTTAGTTTCCTGAACCATTAAACTGTCTGGGATCCTATATAATAAAATTACCTGGACAAGCGCGGATAAAATCACTATGCCATTCGGAGCCGTCCTCGCGCGTGTGAAATTCTCGAATAGATCCGTGTTGTACCCAATAAAGTGCATCTGAAACCAAATAATTTTTTAAAATAATAGTAAATATAGAAATAATAAACTTGTGGAAACTTGTCTTATGAAGACTTAAGATTGCTTTCAATATACAGAAAGATGGTCATTCACTTCTATGGAAAGTTATTATTGAATTAAAATCTTGCATTATGCGTGCTTTACTAAACTTCACAAGTTTCCTTCCATAATGTTTTTTTTTTATAAGTTACAGGACATTTAGATACGCATACACCTATCAACCTTTGTCCAAAAAGCATTTTTCTTACATTATACTCTTTCATATAGTTGTTGTCTAGCGTGTTATAATGGGATAATCTCTCTTGGTAAAAGGCAGAAAATTATATGTCAGTATTATAAGCGAAACGGTCGGCAACATATATTTGCACCAACATGAATCAAGAAGATTGTGCATCTCCAGGCTATCATAGTTTCCGTGGTTTCGTTTCATTAAAATTCAGTATTTGTTTGTGGTACTTTGTTTTCTATCTTGCCATGTCATTGTTTATTGTCATTGACTTTGAGGGTAATTTTCTTCACACAGTGGACTGGCACGCCTTTAAGGATGGATATGTTCACCATAATTAAAAAACAACTTGTAATTCGACACAGACGGTGTTACGGCTCGTTGCCCGGATCAATCTCTGTACCATTGTACAAGGATTTCCGCTCCTAGATTTGGGTTAGGCTTTTCATAACAACATATGTGATTGCAGGTTGTGTTTATGTTCAATTATGCAATTTCTGAAGGCCAGAAGTCAACGCGAATGCTCTATAAATAGGTTGACTTGGTGTATAGCAAAAACTATTTCATCTCTAGCTGCGCTTTTATTAAGGTTGGCACAATTCAAGGTTTGCGCTCGCACGTTTGGAGTAATTTTAATTTCCATCAGATCATGTATATATAATACTTCACATTATCGTTATGCTGCTGAGGAACACATGCAATTACATCTCGGTCATATCATATAGCCCATCATGAACATGGCGCTTAACACGAATCAATCAAGCATTCTATGTATCAACGAATCACTCAGTGAATCAATCGATCAGTATTAACGCCGAATTTATTGCATTTCATTTTAAACGAACGCAAATACTACCAAAAACACTTTGTGAAATTGATTTGGTTACAATGTTATGTTACCGGTATAGTCTCGATAATAAGAGCAACTTCTTCATATAAGTGTAATAACATTTAAGGTAGCCCCAACCAACCGAACAGATAACAACATTTGAAAATACGAAAACATGTGAGGCATTTAAGATAACAGATATGAATCATTTGTAAAGAACATAGAACCGGTGGATTGGTAAATGCAAAGCAATGCTAATGATATTTTTTTTATAATTCTGAAAGTGTGCATTGTCCAACTGATCTTTGTCAGTGTGTTTTGTATGGGCGTGTGTGTGACATGTATTTGTAAAGTAGTAAATATATTATGCTAGATGTTATAGGTTAATTTATTAAGAAAAAAGGAAAAAAAATCAAAACATTGCCATATTTACGTGATAGCCAGTTATTTAAATACCATCAATTGAGGGTACGTAATTCATCACTGTTATCATATTCCTATTTTACCTCTTCGTTTAATCAGAAAATGCACTATAATCTTGTGGGGATATTTCTGTTCATATAAATTACATTGTACACAGAGCGTCGATGCTAAGGTTTTATTATAGATTAATGAGATCTAACAAACTATCCTTTTATCAGATTCTTCTTCTCAAGTAGGAAGCCTGTATGGTCATAATGACCATCGTTAAGAATATCTGGTTAGCTTTCAATTAAGCATAAATCTTCTTTGTAATCTAGAATTCAACAGGGCTAGTGGATGAAGTGGAAATCAATAGAACGCCACGTAAACTTTCCTTTAGAATCAAGACAGCTTGCCTGTTCAAAGACATGAAACATTTCCATACATTGGTTAATCTGATCCGTCATCCCTATGTTCTGTATGATATGTTATGTGCTGTGAGTGCAATAAGACCATACTCTGACAGACGCTGAAACATATGTTTTATCGGAAAATTATATATAAATAAATTACGACAACAACAAGAAATCAGGCAAAATGCATCGGTAGATATTTGTATCCGTTCGTTTGACAGTTTCGGAGCATAATCCATATTTGTGGATGTCAGAAAACTCCTAACAGTATACTTATGCGTTGGCATAATCTGTCTGAACAAGTCTATCGGCTGTAACATAATCATTAGCGTGTAGGACTGCTGATCCTACTTCGTTAGACCGCTAGGGTTCGAGATTTTCCAGTGTTTATAAACAAGAGATGCACACCAGCCGACTTCGATAGGTTTGCTTCGTTATGTCTGTTCTGTTTTCCTCCTCCACTACAGAATTAGAAATGGTCAACCTTCGCCACATGTGAACTCCCTTTGCGATTGAACCCTACTCAAACTTTAGGTTATATTAACATAATATTTAGCGTGATATACTTGGAGTCTGTTTGTAACAACCAATGCAATAATTCTCGTGATGACAACAATCAGCGTGCCCATTTTAGTTTATATTCATATTCTTTAGCCGGTGGCTGGAAGTAGCTTCCTGTTGCCTTGGTGAGGAACAGGAAGCGATATGTTTTCACACGCCGTCATGTGAAAAGAACTACCTTTAAGCACGGTGTTAAACCACAATCAAACTAACAACCATTAAGATTTAAGTTATTTTCAATATGGTCGGAAAACTTTGGTACACAAATTCAGACCAAGTTTAATGAGTAAAGTTTTATCAGTATGTATGAATCAAAGTAGCTAGATAACAGAAGAAGACTATCAAGTGTACGAACGCAATTGTAGAGAAACATAACATTTTATCGAACCCAATGAAAAAATGGCCAAACAAAGGATGAGACAGGGTGCTTAATCCAATCAGACACACTGTACGTCATACCCGACCCTGCAAGGTTTCCGCTGATGAAAAAGATTTATGGTATTCACACATGTCTAGAGATGAAAATAAGTTAGTATCATGTCGCGAGTCAATAAAACATGTATACAACATGAACAATATCAGTATTGTATATATCATTAGTGTTTCTCTGGAGAAGTGAATAGACGACCAAAAACAACTCAGACGTGAATCCAGTGAAACACGTGGCTTTAAAATTTTATCTTATAAATCAGATGATTATCTGTTTTGTCTTATTAATCAACATCCTTCCCAAATTGATCTTCGGAAACAGATAATATACCATGTTAACATTTTCAAATCAAGTGCTAAAGAACTTAATAGCTTCGCAACCATATACCAAACCGATTTACTTTAAAATAAAACTTTATATAAAATTTGAATGTGTCATACAGCATCGGGTTCCAGGATACACTTACCTCTGCAGGGAATGGTGTGCCATTTACTGTATGTTCAGATCCTATCGTATCCAGGGATCCAAAGTGAAGTTTTATTTGTGAGACAGTGTAATTATAAGATAGCGGACCACCACCTATGGTCATCAGCTGTTTATTTATGGGATTTATAGACACGTCATGCCCTGTGTTCTGTAACATCCATGGCCCCTGTAAACAAAGAATAAGAGAATCCTGGTTTACACTCGTCTTTTCCACAATTTGTAGTATAATAAACCTTATTTGGGTAAGCATATCAACAACACCTAGACCTAAGAAAATAGTATAGTAGATCTAGAATCAAAACGAATTAATTACGCTTTTCTGAGTTGTTATTATATTCACATTTACATTTTGTCATTGCATTTAAGGCAGATTAAGTTTCCAACAAAAGAAAACACATCATTTTTGTGCCAGAGTGATTTATTGTTGGGATATACTGCCGCGAATGACATGTATCGAATGTCTTGACTTTCGTTTATCCGGTGTTATATTATCAACAGGATTAAATTCACAATATGACCAATCATTGCCCAGTGTTGATATGTGATTACAACCCAGAAAACCCACACAGCTGACCTACAGCGGGTTGTTGGCCCACATACCACATTTATACTGGTGTAGGTAAACGAACCGGGCCCCCAGAGATGAAGGAATGAATTGGCGAGAATCATCACTTTCTAGCGAGGACACCAGACGAAGACTCCATTTTGCTACTGTTCGGACGACTGCACACTATTTAATGTACCCCTGACGGATTTGGGATGGATGTCGCGGGCTGGTATTATGGGGTTTTTCCTTGACTTGACAGTAAACACCAGTAATTGAAATATTTATACGAGTTAATACTAAGCACACCATTAATCACGAATCAATCAAATAATCTCATTAATCATACTTTCTTTTAAAGGTCTTGCTGGACCTTTTGGGCTCAAAGTGAACCAATTTGTTATCACTTGGATAACAAGATAGGTATTAACATTATACTTTGGCGAAAAATATCCTTCGAAATTCTAATCACAAAATAAAAAATTTGAGTTTTTTAATTAATGAATTAGTTTTTAATTAATTAATTTGGTTTTCCATTAATCATACTTAGGGTGCAAAACAGTAAACGCCTGTTTCTGGTAGATCAGATTTACGCAGACCCTACATTTTCCATGGCGTCTTTCTAGAAAAACTTTTCATGTTAGAAACTTCAAATTTGTCAGATTTTTTTTCCTCCTTGATTTTTTAAAAATGTTCTCAAAAAAATCTCTAGTGATCGATTTAATTTTTTTTTTTTTGTAAATGAGGCCCCGTTTATGAGTTCAAGGGCTCTTCTATTGATTTTTGTCGTTCGCACTTTGTGAAATAAACATTGAAAATGATGTCTAGTTTATTCTGTTGACTTTTAAAAATTTTTGCCATAATTTTAAAAATAATAATTGGATTATTACCGCTTTATTAATATGTACTCCTAAGCATTCAAGCTTTCCAAAAATATACAGATATATATGGTTCAGATTATTACTCTTCTTTATAATACACTAACTACAACAGGTGTTCTGAAAATCGATCCAAGGGCTCACCAAGACCTTAAGGGTTAAATCGTAACTTTCTTTACATTTTACTTTATTGTGCTTTACTTTCGACATCTAGACTACAATGACTCTGTTTATGGCTCAGAGCTACTCACCGTGCTTTTTGTAATATGTAGTTTTTCTAGGTTGGGATCAAAGACGAGTCTCCTGGGATCAATATTAACTGGACTCTGGTGTTTACCTTTTGCGCATATAGAAAACTCTAGAGTGTACATTCCCCAAAATGCAGGACCTGCAACAAGAACAACAACAAGTCGATTAGTTATTCAGTTCTATACATTTTACAGGTCTGCAGTTTGTTCAGCTCCTACAACTTTCCTATGTTCTCTGAGAAAAAAAAAAAAAAAATGGCCAGAAAAGCACAAATAGATCTATGGTTCATTCCGTTAGGAGATTTGAATAAGATAAACGTCCTTTCTGTTTCGGATCACCATGTAATGACTGACAGCACGTTATCCGATAATGAGTTCATGATGGATGGTTGTGTAAATGTGTTTTGGTTGATTTATATATCTGACATGAAATTATTACATTTGCATTTTAAGCAACCGAAATTGTTTTCGTGGTATATGTGTATTGACTTTGTTTTTGGCATTTGTACTGCCAATTAAAGGGAGAGACAACCGATTTTCAACTTATTATTTTTATTGCATATCGGTATGTTTGTTGAATCTAAAACAACTGAATTCATTGTTCTAAAACAGGGTTGTAAAATAATCTAGTCGTGGCTGATTCCCTATTGCATGCACTGGTGAAACTGAAAGCGAGGTTTCGTCACCAAGCGAAACAACAACAACAAACAACCGATGTACATATCAACCTGGTACGTTTGTCGACAATCCGTAGCCAAATACCACGACGTTAAACCCAGTAAAACAAATTAACTAACAAACTGATCGCATTGATTTCGGTTTTTGCACTGTTTGGGGAATATCGCTTGGCTGTGTTTAATTGCTTGTATTTTCTTTCTTTCAATAATTGAGCCGATGCATTGTTATTTTGCCTTTGAAGTCCGAAGTGTCCAGAAACAATTATCAGAGGATTATGAAGTATACATTATAGCCTCAGACATATTGTCTGTTATCGCGTTGGCATGGGAATGCACACATTCGAGTGTTCGTTGGATTTACTGCGGTTTCACATCAAAATTAAGGTAACTTCACTTATGTATGATGCCTCTCCAGACCATTGGCGCCATTCTGCACTGGGATTGAATAACAATGAGCAAAAATGCGTAAAAGAAGGTACAGTTACTGTGAAGCAAAGTCCACAAATGTACAGCACTTTAAAATAAATCGACTTCGTATTTTCGTTAAAAAGTAATCAAGGATTAGAAAGCTCTTCGCATGCAGATTTGCGTAATAACTTCGGATAACAGAATGCTAATAGGTTTACGTTTTATATAGCGCACCAATAGACATCAAAATGTCGAGGCCCCTGCTGCTCTGATAAAGTTGGGGACGTTTGATCCGTCTTCCTTGACAGACTCATTATCTAAATTATACATGAGCTGACTGGATGTAAATGTTTCCAGGTCTATAATCATCATTTATACGGTGTTCCGCTATCCTGGTGATTTACCAGCACTATAATTTACAGTTAGACCCCCACATTAGCTATGAGGGAAATACAGTTTTTAAATATCCAACAAAAGGTTAGATCTTTCCAGTTTTTATGGTACAAGGGTGTGTGTGTCAGACACAATTTACCTATTTACCCGATAGAATTGTCAGGAAACGTGTTTCTGTAACAGAATATCAATCCAGATCAATTAACTGTTTGCTAACTTTCTGTGAAGCTGTTACTAACAATCCTACAATTAGACTAGAATAAATAGATAATCAGGGATAGCGATATCCGGGCTCTTTTCAAAATTGAAACAATTTGCCAACAGATGACCGGAAGCGGATGTAAATCAATCCCACATTGTCACCCAGCAAGTGGATTTATGTAGCTGATTTTGCTACGGTTGTATTACACATTGCTTTATAGAAAAGTCTCTCACTAAAGCGAGAACCAAATCAAACAGAAACTGTGGTGCTAAAATAGGAACACAGGCTACTGGCATATGCAATTATTTATGGCCAGCCTCATGGGTATTTCGGGTATTCGAAGATGATATATTCCAACAGAAAATAGTCGGAGTAACACAGCCGTATCAGGATAATTGTTTACACCTGTTATGGAAGGAACGTTGGAGTATTACAACACGATATGCTTATGACTGCGCTAAGAAAACTGTCCACACTGATTGCTGCACTTTTAAGAAATGATGACACTGGTCTCTTTATGGAATTAGTCTCTGACAATCAAGCTTTTCTTGTAATCAAGATAATCAATGGATTTTATTTCTTGAGCTTTTTGCTGTCTTGGTGCTCTCAGAGAGAATGGTCAATATGCCTACTTATATAGTATGTTGTGGCGTTTTGTTTTGACCCGGTCTGGTTATTATTAGTTGTCAGTTTGTCAGTTATGTTTCAGGCGTTTTTCTTCATTGGGAAGTGAGGCCTTCATACGAGTGGATTATCCTTATTACGCTATCAAACCACATAACGAACAACCAGGCTTTATCCTAAAATCAGTTATTTTCCGAGGTTGTTGGTAGTACGTTATGTTTAAGAGCACCTCAGCATACCAATCCTATGAACCTATCGATCCAGCAATGCGCCCGTGAAGCTAATCATACATCTGAAGCAATGGATCAACACAAATAATGTGGTGTTTGTTGATAGATCTAATTATACAAAAAAGACATATTATCTTACATCTGAAATATTCATATTGATTTATAAAAAAAACAATTGTCTCTACACAGCACAGTTCCTTTTCATTTCTGTTTAATAAGGGATTTCTGAGATCTTTTAATCAGATAACTGATTAGTTATGAGAAAGGTTGTTAAGAAAATGCATCAATATTGTTCCTACCAAAAGAGATATATTGCTGGTGACGTCGACGAAAAGAAAGCTAATGAAAACTAAAAAATCACATCAAGGCGACTCCCGTAGTCTCGAAACAGGCTTTTGCGAAGCCCCCACCCCTCCCAACACCCCAGTTTTCCGGGGTTGTGAGAAAATAGACAATCCGTCACCATACGTGTAGTGTAATACCATCGGAGTACAGCATTCAATCCAAACATTCAACCTACTACCATGTTATTCAAATTTAGCGAGGTTAACTTAGAAACATTTAAACTTGATGAGATAGAAAGACTGATTTTGATAATAACACAATGCATTTCATTTCATTAACCCAGCAAGCCAAATAACGTCGCGACAACGTTTTATTTTGGTCGTGTAACGTTGTTGCAACCATGTTTTGTTGACTACCAGTTATGTTGTCACAACCTTAGAATACTTCCACACAGCAACTAAACAGAAACGTAATTTAGCTACGTTGTTATATGGTTTTTACATCATGTAATGTTTTGACAACGTTATTTACGTTGTATAAAACGCTACCAATTCACAACAAAATCACAACATATTCGATTTGTGTTGTCACAACGTTGAAGTACAACGTTCCCTCTCACGCTTTGACAACGTTATGATAACGTTGTATCAAATGGTACAAACCAACAGCCAAATTTCTTTGTATATTTACGTTGCATTAACGTTGATTTGTAGTTAGTCTGCAACGTTACAAAAGAAAACCTGGTATAAAGTTGCAGCAACGTAGTGTGTTTCGTGGGATTATTTTTTTGTGATCTTTTGTGTGAGAAGCGTTGTTACAAATTAATCAATACCAACATTAAACAATAAGTTCATTTGCAGACTTAAAATTCATGGGGTACCAAGTTATTGAATCAATTCCGTTTGATTAGATGAATTCCTTAGATACTTATCGCATTACTGTCGGTGAACGATTAGGATCCGATATTACAGGTCTAGACCCCACATAGTCGATGCAACGGGTAATTTGTCGGCTGGTTTACGACATGCTATTTAACTTATTTTTGCAGACAAGTTGAGATCACGGTTTAGTTAGCAGACTGTCATTAGCCTTCTTTTCCCCACCAAGCTCGGAACACCCCATTTAACATTATAGTTGGATAAAAGCTCCTAATTTGCCACCCCTACGCACTATTACACATTTGTACGGAGTTTTACGTCCTCAAGCCAAACCGAATACTTTGAATGGCAAGACGTTCGCTGGTGTAGAATAGGTCAATTAGATAGCTAAGCTAATTCACTTTCATCTGTCAGGGGGAGAATCTCTTCGAGGCTTCTGTCAAAGCTTATATATTCTTTATAATCTTACCAGTGTCAAGGTTATAGTTTGACGATAATTTGTGTGTATTTGTGAATAAAGAAAATGTTAGTTATTGTTTGTTTATGGGCAAAGCTTATGTCGTAATCTAATTTCAAATTAAAATTATTCACATAGAATCCATATATGACTTATTGAACTGTAAGTTATGTATGGCACTGGAATTAATAACAACTATAATAAGATAAATAATGTAATTAAACTCGATTATGGAGTGGTTTGATGAAACTTAATAAAGAAATTACAAGTAATGCGACTTTGTACATTTTTGTTGTATATTGTTACAAGCTTTCGAAGAATAACTTACTCCATCGTCAGGT